>CAWUFW010008695.1:600000-858846 GCA_963921515.1 Calotriton arnoldi | reverse complement strand
ATTACGATGGCGGGCGGAAGCACAACCGCCGTGCTGGCGGATGCAAAAGCACCAGTTACCGCCGGCACGCAGCAGTCCACACGCCCGCCCAATTACGATGCGAAAAGCAGGCCAAACACCGCCGGCAAGCCAGCAACACCGTCCGCCATCAAAGTGTGCCCGTACACGTAGCGGCGCAGCTCAACTGACACACACCGTCCGACGAAACACGTCCCGCCCGGCGCATAAATTACGATGCCGCAAACAAACGGCTCCCACGGCTAAGAGACACCGCACGTGAAAGAGAGGCGGTAACACGGACGCAGAGCACGGACAACGAAGAAGCGGCACCCCGGGCATGAATCCAGCACTGCAGGCCCTTCCCATGCTTCTGCTGATGCACCACCAAGGACGCAACGTACCGCGGAGACGCAGGTAGGCACACACACAACAAGTGCACGCAAACAGCGCACACAGTGCAAGGGCGGAAAAAGCGGACAACCCCCCACCAGCGCGTGTACACTACACATCCACCATTGCATCCACATATGACACACAGGCCAAATCCTAACATCGCGGAACACATGTGTACACACCACCTGGGACTAGGAACCAACCACCCCGTCACGGCCCCAAAGCGCCGATGACGCCGCCACACATGCGCACAACGCAGAGGCCAACCGCAGCGCCATGCATGCGTCGCACACAGACACAGGGACACAACCAAGCAGCACACACATCAGCCCCACCCCAAACGCACATGACACGTGACAGGCCTGCCACAGACATGTCCCCAACGCCCAATTCACGGACAACACCCAACGCCACACAACCGACGCACACATGTCAGTGAAGTCACGCAACAGCAGGACACACCCCAGTGTAACAAACATGGCGTAGCACACAGCGGCGGCAACACCAACTAGGAGAAGCAGGGCCCCTTCGGGAAGAGGAACGCCAGTACCACACTGAAAAACCCATACCACCCTGCACAAATGAACAAGACATATGAAACGGAACACCAAAGAGCCCGGGGACCGACAACAGGTGGCCCAAGAATAACATCCACACACAAGGCCCAACGCAGAGCGGAAAGGCAGCCTGCCGCCCACACAAGGGAGAGCAGACAGCACTGAATGACCTTCCATTCCAACTCCGAAACCACAGCCCTACGACAGAAGCCGGTGAATACAGCCATTGTCCAAGAATAGACCAACACAGGCATGCCGAGGAGACCGACCACAGGGCAGATAGCGCATATCACAGAAGCACACAACGGACGGGGAAGAAAGAAGAAAACACTCCCCCATGTCGGCCACATGCAAGTTAATTGGAAGGAGTCACACAGCACTGACCTTGAACTGTCTGAGAAGCATGTGGGAAGAGGGCCCGTGTCCTCCAAACAAGCCAACAGAACACAAGTCCTGTCTCCCTACGACTACACAGAGCTCACAGCAACCCCGGAGCGTGCACATTGCAGACTGCACACACAGCCGGAGCACGCCATCTCAACGAACCGCTGCGAAATGGCAACCGCAACACACCTACCCAACTACGCCGAACAGCTCAAGCTGTACAAAACCAACACGATACATACATTGGGATGCGATCTCCTGTCCCTGCTGAACGTAAGTTACCGACTGACTTACCGCATCACATTGTTCAGCTGCGTCATGCCCGTCTTCTACTGTCGGAGGTGTCCCTACCAGCATCCCGTCGAGATATGCCTCTCCAACCCGGCATGTCTGAAGGCGGACCTGCTACCACTACTCCTCCCTCTGGACGCACACGACAGGGCCTGCTCTGCCTATGGGGGCATGGCGTATGTGGCCAACATCGCACCCGCACTGAAATGGGACCACTGTGCCTCCACACGACGGATCATCGAGAACAGCTACATCGAATGTCACCCAGCATGCCCCATCATGGTCCTCCAAGGGACAACTTACGAACAACACCTTGAGAGCCACCATCCGCTTCATTGGCTGGCAAACATGTACACCACCAATGACATGGAAGCCCTGCTGGACGGCATCGCATACCTGACAACCTGTAAATACGTCGGACCACAACGCAGGTTCCCCGAGTGACCTATGAAGTCCAACCCCGCACCCATGCTCAGCTTCCGCACGGACTGGCCAGTCACCACCACAACAGCCATACCAAACGACCGGCAACTGTAACCACACCATCAACGACATCGCCATGACATCGGATATGACCGGGACATGCACACTGTTCCCCATCACATCCAGGAACACCGCATGCATCGTGGGAGGCAGTGGCATGGGCTCTGTGTATCGCACCCACATGGACGGAACTGCACGAACAACCAGGACACGACATGGATCCAGCGCACATGGACACACACACCGCTCAGTGGACATGAATAGGTCGCCTGGAGTCTGTGGGTGCTGCACCCCTCCCACCCCCGCCCCGGGAATCCCATACCAGGACCTTTGCATGGACGACAAGTGCATACAACAACAACACGACCCCAGTGACTGTGACATGTCCAGTAACCACCACAGTGCAACAACAAGTGGCACGCCGCTGCATGCACGCAAGCACATGCCCTGATGTCATCTCACATGCACGCGTGCATGAGGAACAACCGCAGCAAACCTGTCACATGGAACTGAGATGGACTGTGCCCATGATGCCAAGCGGTCTGGTAGGCTACATGTATACCGTCTGTGTCAAAGTCCGCAGCTCCGCAGCAATACGTAAATGTACATTAGCACAGCCTTGGCCAAGCAGATGTCACTCTGAACCCCACATCCCACATGCAACAGCCAATCACATGTAACCCCACACCCTATCCCATTTGCAATCATGCTCAGTATATCCTCAACATGTATTCCGCTGCCAGTAGTGTCCACTATACTGCATCACAGAGGACAGAAGACTCAATATAATGTTTGAAACCAAAACTGTCTCCGCTGACTCATTTCACAAGTACGAATGAGAGAGGATGAGAGTATGTGAAGTACACGGCAGTCGTGACATGACCATGTAGTCCACTGGTATTGGATGTCAACGCAAATGAGTAGCACTACTGTGGAAGACACACATGTGTCGTGTGAAGTCGTATGGACGCAGTGCTCAGGTGGGTGGGTGCGACGGGTAGATGCGCACATGCCAAGTTGGAGCACGCCGTGTTGGGAGGGGTCATGAACAGTACACTACCGCTTCCCTGGGCATTGTGAGAGGACACCTGTCGGGGGAGTGAACACGTGTGTGCACAGCAGCCGGGCACACGTACAAAGCGGTACCAGGCGCACCTCAGCCCACCCTCTGTGGACAAGCTGGATCCTGTTGTGCGCCCGCCATGCCCCTTGATAAGGCACACACAGCCCCAGTCGACCAGGTGTAACCCCAACATAGTCAATCCGCACAGGCGATACAGGGCACGGGATGGCAGTGGAGCATGGTGTGTGAGAGGTCTCCTCGCGCTCCTCCTGGTCATATCACGCAGGCAATAGAACCTCAACGTCCAGCATGGCAAAAAGTCAAATGGAAGTGTAGGGGGACGCACCACAGCACGAGCAGCACTGACGCCACGGGAGGTGGCTCGCACCATCCCATCCATTGCCCATCATACCAACCACGCCACATGCCATTGCGACTAAGTGCAAGCGCGTGCGCCACCACCCCCGAGCCCTCCCCAGAGAGGCCAAAGAGTGAATGTGTGGGCCATCAGCCACAGACGGACGCGGCCTGGCCGCAAGGGCAGCCACAGCCACTGGGTGTCGCAGGTGGCGGATCCGGAAGGCGAAGACTGTGATGCATAGTCCATGCAGGCCGGGTCTCCATTTGGGGCACCACGCAGGTGGACGGCGTCCCGCCACACATCATACCCTGAGACAGCCCACTCGTGCAACTGGACCCACACATACACTCCTTGCCCTCTCTGGTGCGAGCTTGGGGCTGCCTGTGCAAGCGCTAGCCTCGCAGGTGAGCATGCATATTGGGGGGCGAGGGAGGACATGAGGGCTGGGGCGAAGATGACTGTATCACTGTCAGTTAGTACAAGGGATGACCCAGATGTGGAAAGGAAGAGACGTGTCCCGTGTGTACTGCAACTAGTCGCCAATCCAACTACCCCCATGTCCGGAATGTAAGCCCGCACCTAGGCCCGCCCATCCGCCACATCGAACATACCACCAGCACGACAACCTTCCCATTCGAAACACTGACTGGGGGTGGCGACCAGTGAACAATCATGTGTAGCCTACCCACGCGTACATGTGGGCCCTCCATGATCCATGTCACCTGCGGCAAAGACATGACATGCGCAATGAGGGAAGTGAGGAGAGCTGTCCGCCCCACGCGCAGAAGGTGCATCAGCTCCACAGACCCAGCAGCGAGTCCAGCAGGGGTCACATGTGCAGGGGCAGCTGTGCCTGGTGTGAAGGCACATGGATATAGACAGCACATCGACCAATGTGTAGTCTGCCCACATCCACAGTCCATCATCATGCGGACATAGGAATTGAACACAGGGCAACACATCTTAGTTGGTGCACCCACCGTGACCAACAATGCGCAATCATCGACGTACCCGCCCTGTGCATGGCCCCCACCCAACGGAGGCACATCCAGTGCCACCATCCCACACACACAAGCCTTCCACGGAACATGCTGTGTCCAATGGTCAGTACAGAGTCAGCGCCCATCTGGTGGATCCTGAACAGGAGACACATGCACACACATGCCAGCTCCCACTATGTACGTCTGCCACCTGGCACGTGCAATGTAACCTCTCACCTGTGACGTGTGACTGCAAGCACACAGCCGTCTTGGCATGGGGCTGTCAATGTGGACACCAGTCAATGTTTCGGGAGCTGTGATCCGTACAGTGCTGTACATAGGGTGCAGTGCTGACACCTACTACTGTCTCATATCCCCTCGTGCCACAGGTCCCACTTGTATTGGCCGCTCAGCCCGTGCCCACATCGTCGTCGTCGTGTGCCATACTCATCCAGCCTCGGAAGCAGTTCCATGCTCAGCAGACACTCATGTTGCCGTGGCGTTGCCGCTTGACGAATATGCAGTCAGTCCCCATCAGCACACCCCGCAAGTCATTGGGGCCTAGATCCCCATGTGCATGCACATGGCAGTGGTATGTCTCACTTGCCATTGCCATTGTTGGGAGACCTGTGTAAGTGTATTGTGGTCGTGCCGTCCCAGCTTGACAGCTGGGCTGTGGCTCATGTGCTTGCTCAGTCATGTCAGTGATGTGTATGCGAAATTGCTATGTGCCGTGTTGCTTTGACATGTGTCCTCTGCCATTTACCCCAGGCGGAGACCGAACATTGACCGCCCATACCAATTGCTGGCGGACATGGACGATACAGAGGTTATCAGGAAGTTTCGGCTGGACAGGCCAACCCTGCATCGACTGTGTGCCATGTTAGAGCCCCATCTCCGTCCCCGCAGGGTGTATCCGACTGCTGTCACCCCCACGGCTAAGGTGATGGCCGCCATGCATTTCTTCGCCACTGGGTCATTCCAGCACACAGTGGGCAGTGGAGGAGGGATGTCCCAGCCCATGTTCAGCAAGGTGCTGAGGGATGTACTGGCAGCCATGATGCTGTACCGAAACAGGTACATCAGATTCCCCAGGGCTCGTGAATTGGCGGCAGTGAAGGGTGCATTCTATGCCCTTGGCAGAATCCCACACGTCGTGGGAGCCATTGACTGCACACATGTTGGCCTTGTTCCACCACAGGCCACTGAGCACCTGTACCGCAACAGGAAGCACACGCACTCCCTGAATGTGCAAGTGGTGTGCCTTGCGGACATGGTGATCACCCACGTGTGTGCCAAGTTTCCAGGCTCGGCCCATGACGCACACATAATGCGCAACAGCATCTTGCCACGACTGATGGCCAATATGCAACAGGATCGTGCCTGTATTGTCGGTGAGTATGTGGAGTGGTGTAGCGTGCTGGCTGTGCGATGATGTCCCCTGTCCAGTTGGATTAGCAACGGTTCTCTGTGTCCCTCACACCCTGGTGACTCTGCGTATCCGAATGGGGCATGGCTGCTCAGTCCATTGAGGAATCCTCGCACCCCAGCAGACGATCGATACAATGAGGCACATGGGAGGACCAGACGTGTGGTCGAGCGTACCTTTGGCCTCCTCAAGTCCAGGTTCAGGTGCCTGGACCGCACCGAGGGTGCACTGGCGTACTCCCCACAGAAGGTGTGCCAGATAGTGGTGGCGTGCTGCATGCTGCACAATCTGGCCATTCGGAAGCAGATCCCCTCATTGTGGATGACGGAGATCAACCAGGGCCCCAGCCCGCAGACCAGGACAGCTCGAGTGAGGTGGACAGCGGAGAGGAGGAAGCTGGGAATGTGCGCCAGCAGCTCATCGCCCGCTACTTCACTTGACGGTGAGTGTCCATGTACGACGGATGATGTGTCTGTATCTGTGCAGGTGTGTGTGTGCTGTGTCAGGGTGGCCGTATGTTCACTGCGTGCAGTGTGTCAACGCTCCATGGCCAGGGTAGTATGCCACTGTTGGTGACTGTGGCATTGTGCCCTATTGCTCTGTGCGATGTGTGTACATTGCTTGTAGTTGTTGACATGTACTGTGTGATGGGTGTGTGACACACTCATTGAATGTGCTCCTGTTCTGTCTCCCACCCCTAGGTCCCTACAGGCCCTCCGGATTCCATTGCCATGCCACGCATCAGGTGCCTTTCCGCCCAAGGTGGCCGTTGTATTCCGTACAAATAAAACACAGGGCACAAACAGCAGTTAGTGAAAAAGGTGCATTTATTCCAAACTGTGACATGTGATTGTGTGTAAGGTGATGACAAAAGTGGTGCGTGCAGTGACAATGAGCTGTCGGTCATGGCTGCGTGATGATCAGGGTGTACCCACTGGTTCTATGTCCATAGTCCAACACACACATGCCATCCAGCTGGCTGTGTGGAGTGGGATCGTAGAGCAAGTCAATGCAGTGGCTGGTCAAGGAAGGCTGGCGGAAGGCTGGCTGGCTGCCTCACTTGCGACTGGAGCGTGCGAAGTCCTCCCGGGAGATCTGTTTCCTCTTCGGACGGCCCCTTCCACGTTTGGGAGGGGGTGTGTGGTGGCGACCTGCTGGTGGTGGGTGAGGTGTGCTCACTGGCTGTGGACGCAGGGGAAGTGGACACTGCTGCCCGACCCTGCGCCCTAGCAGGTGGTGGCGGAGGTGGTGTTGCTGGCCTTGCCTGTGACCCCACCGCCACCACCAGCTGGCCCATGAGGTCCACGAGTTGGTCCATACGGGACACGAATTGGCCCATATGGGCGTCCATGGACCTCAGCACCCCAGCACCTCCCGCGTGTCTGTAGCAGACCTGACCCATTGTTCTTGGGCCTCCTCATAGGCCCCAAGGACTCTGGCCATTTGAGGCAGGGCATGGCTCCCAGGGGAGGCTGGCGTTTCCCTGACCCTGCTCCTCCTACCAGTCCTGCTGCCACCGGCCTGCCCACTAGCCACATTGCACACCACGGTCCTCGCTGTGGCTCCCAGGGTGGATCCAGTCGGCCGGGCCACCACCTGCGCTGGGGCTGGTGCCAGCGAAGACGTGGTGGTGGTGGTGGCGGTGGTGGTCGGTGCGGCGATGGTGGCGGTTGCGGCAGTGGTAGTGGCCGCAATGACCGTGGGTGTGGCCGCAACGACAGTGGCAGCAGGGGGCTGGGACTGTTCAGCATCCCTGGATGATGGGTTGGTGGGTAGGAGGGGTCCTGGGGAGCGGCTGGGCCCTGCCACACCAGATGGGCCTGCTTGGTGGTCCGTGTCCGAAGAGGAGGACAGATCCTCCAGATCCGTGTGTCCTCGTTGGGGGCTTGTGGGCTGGCTGTGCTGGCTGCTGTCTCCATCCCCAGCATCCGGCAGTTCGTCACCTGTGGAGAGAATGAGATTTGTTATTGTGTTGCACCTGGCGAAGTATGTATTTGTCGTCTGACATTGGCAGTTCGTGCAATCTCGTACATGGGTTTCCCGGAGGCGAGTGTGTGGCTGTGGCATCTGTAGTTGTGTGTGCTAGGCAATGGGACTGTGTGCTGTGCACATGTGGCATGGGACGGATTGGCCATGCCGATGGGTGTGTTGCTGTGCCCCTACTCATTGTGACTCTGGTGTATGCGGGCTCCTGGCCCATCCTGGGTCTGGTTTGTACTTTGCTTTTGGGGTTCATATGGAACGCTTAGGAACGCATATGGCAACATGGGGGCCATGCCCCAGATTCGCATTTGGGAGGGGATATGCTTTTGGGGTTCAAATGGAACGCTTAGGAACGCATATGGCAACATGGGGGCCATGCCCCAGATTCGCATTTGGGAGGGGATATGCTTTTGGGGTTCAAATGGAACGCTTAGGAACGCATATGGCAACATGGGGGCCATGCCCCAGATTCGCATTTGGGAGGGGATATGCTTTTGGGGTTCAAATGGAACGCTTAGGAACGCATATGGCAACATGGGGGCCATGCCCCAGATTCGCATTTGGGAGGGGATATGCTTTTGGGGTACATGCTGTGAGCCATGGGTGCCGAACGTGACATGTGTTGTGGCAGCATGACAGTGCATGGTTTGAGGTGTGTGCATGCTTGACATGGCCTGCATATTTGCTGTCTGTTGTGATTACTGGACATGGCATTGGACGCATCGTTATGAGTGAGTGATAGTTGTGTGCCAGCCAACGTATTGCAGTTGTCCCATCTCCTTGGTGTGCGTGCTGCCCTGTGCCATGTGCATCACTGCAGTGCTCGGGGGGTGTGGCCCATGTTGTGTGTTGTTGCTCACAGTGTGTCGTGCGCTTAATTGACTTCTGGCACATGGTTGGTCATGGGCATGTGTCTTAGCGTGACTGCTGTATGTGTGGCAGCTGTGCGGATGACATGCCTTTCATGAGACTGGGGCTGACGGATGGGATGGATGGTATGTTGTATGTGCATGGTGTGTCTGTGAGTTTGATGGGTTCAGTGGTGTTCGTGTGCATTTCTGTTGTTCCGCTCTGTTGCGTCTAGTGTTGTTTGTCTTACATAGGCGTAGTTGTGGGGTGTGTGGTTGACAGGCAGTAGGGGCTACATGGACAGGACTTCAATGGTGTTTCGGTTGTGTGTGATGAGTTGCACAGTGGCTGCCGTGTGGGACTATATTCAGTGTGGCTTGTGCATGCAGACGTGGCTCCTTGGGTGTTGCTATGTCTGTGATGGGTCATGTGGGGTGTGAGTCTGTTGTTCATGTCCGTGTGCACATTGTTCACTTGTTCGTGACGGTGGGCGGTGCTGCGTGTTCGTCTGCTACGTGACATGTCCCATGTGTTGGTCGTGTTATGGTCCTCATGCCTCCAGTAATCCAGCCCTGTCCAGTTTCCCACCTGCAAGTTGTTCGTGCGTGCACTGTACTGGATGCCACATGGCTCTAAGCGGGGGTGCTCCATGTTGCAGGTCTGTGGGGGTGGGGGGTGTTGTGGGTCGTGGGGGTGGCTGGACACCCACTGACACCGATTGCTGTGGACCGTGATGTCTGCCTTTCGGCTGTCGTTGTGCACTGCGGTGGCTGACACGTGGCTGTGGGGTGTGGGGATGCTCCTCCTTGCTGTGCTGTGGGACTGGGGCCTGGTGTGTGTTGTACTTGTGCTGTCCACCGTCCCACCCACTGCACTTTGTGTTCCTGCCACTTACCTGTTACTTGTCGGTTAGTGCAGCTGTGGCGGACACATGGGTGTGGTGGGTGCTCGTTGTGGCGCTTCTGGCATATTTGGGGACCTGTTGGTGGTTACGTGGCTGGCTTAGTGTACACATGTCCCCACGCATCTTACAGTTGTTCGGTTTGGGCTGTGTGTGGTAGTGTCTGTTGCATGTGTGTGTGATGTGTTGTGTATTGTGTGCTGGACATGGGGGTGTTTGTCCCTGGGAGCTGTGGCATGGTAGTTGCGCATGTGAGTACATAGCGGTGTGCTGGTATGCATTAGTTTGTACTTACCAGCCTCCACTCCCCTGCTAATCCGGCGAGGATCTCCGGATGGATTACGACTCGCACCTTCTCCTCCCACGCTTTGAAGGTCTTAAAGAGCGCGGGATTCCCTCCGCCAGTGACGGCAGCCAGCTCTCTGTTTTTGCCCTCCTTCTTCTTGACCAGGCTCTTTACGTCATTCCAACGTTTGTTAATTTCGACTCTGTTCCTGGGCAGGGTCCCGACTGCATTGACCTGGTCTACGATCCGGTTCCACATTCTGTTTCTGGTGGCTAGTGGTGTGTGCTGGACCATGTTCCCATAGATTTGTGGGTACACCTTGATGATCTCGTCGACCATGACCGTCAGCTCCATGGGCGTGAACTTGGGCATTCTTTGTGGTGCCATGGTGTTTGTGGTGCTGGTGCGGTGTGTGTTGTGTAATGTGCAGGGGGTTTGTGGTGCCGGTGTTTGGTGGTGGTGGTGGTGGTGGTGGTGGTGGTAGTGATGTGTGCGTTTCTGTGGTGTGCTGCTGTCCTTGCTGTGTCACTGTGTCCTCTCCTCTCCTCTCTGGTTTGCAATGTAGCAAGGGGTTGTGGTCTGTGGGAGTGCTGCTTTTGTACTCACCTATGTGGGTGTGTCCTCATGGTCTGTTGTTTTCAGGTGTGTTGTGTCTGGGGTTCTGGCCTTTGTATTTTTTGTTTGTCCGGGGGGTGTTTTCGGGATGTGTACTGTGCTTGTGTATTTGTGCGTGCCTTGCTGTGTGGACTTGATGGCCATGTTGTGTGCTATTGGTTTTGTGTGCGGATGGTTTCTGTGCAGGTACGTTGGCGCCATGGCTTCTGCCGTGTCGATTCTCATCGGCGTTGTTTGCGCTGGCGGGCGGTATATTTGTGGTTTTTCCGCGCTCATGGCGGTGCGATCGTAATTTCACGTGCGGTGTGTCGGCCGTGTGGGCGGGCGGTTTTGTGTTGTCGTGCGTGTTTCCGTCCGTGGCGGGCGGTTTGACTCCGACTCGGACGATGGCGGGCGGTATTTTGTGTGATTTTCCGCCGATGGCGGTTTTCGGTTTGTGTTATCGTAATGGCGTGGTCGGTGTTCAGACGGTGTATGCGGGCGGAATTTTGCCGCTTCCATGCCTGGCGGTGTTATTTACGCCGGGTATCGTAATGTGCCCCTTATTTTCCAATCAAAATTTAAGTTTCTCTGACTCTTCATTCATTAGTCAGATAACAGTCCGGTTACAGCATTGATAATAGAAAAAATAGAATCAATACAGAACATATCATAGATTGCATACAGCGTGTTCCATAAAGGAAGGAATCCCTATCTAATAAAAAAATGAGGCATAAATGATGTCAGTCAGAACTCATGAAGAGTTCAAGAAATATAATCAAGAGTGAGCTTAGCAAGAAGCTAAATCAATAATTAATAATTGCAAAATCTCCCATAAAGAGAAATAAAGCATAGGGCAAATAGGTCTTGGCAAAGCCAGTTATTCAAAGCATAAAGCTTGGGTTTTTTAGCAAAAAGCTTGCATCTAAATCTGCCCTTGTCCCTTACGGCTGATTCTCTCTCCTCTCATTCAGCTCCGGTCTGTCTGCTCTCTCTCCCCCAGAGTCTGCCCACACCACTTCTTTTCTCAGCAGAACTAAAAAAAATCTGAGAGAGTCTTCAGAGATCCTGCTAAAAAAAAGAACCCCCACCTGTCAGCTAGGAACGCGTATATAGTTCAGCAAAATGTTTCAAAACATGTGACATTGATCTTCATTCTTCATCCAATTGAAGGACAGAAAAACATCGACACCCCTCGGCTATCTGCTCACGTCATCAATCAAGTTCTTGTAACACATTTGAATTTTACTCTAAATGTCTTCATCTCCTAACTTCCTGCTAAAGAAACAATTTATTTTTCAACAAAATAGGAAACATTTACTCCAACAAAAACTTATTATTTAGGCTGGAAACAGTAAATACATTTTACAATAATAGGAAGAAAAATGTGTGCTTTCCAGTTTTTCTCTAGCTACGAAATGAATGAGGCTTTGTTTAAGCAACTGGATGCTGATAAAAGCAAGTTACAGGCTGTACATATAAGAAGGTTCTTTCTTTCACAGAGAAAAGGAAAGGCAAGCATTCCATTTTTATCTCAATGACAGTGCTGAAGCTCAAAGCAAAAACTAAATCACAAGCTGTATTTCAGCTTTTCTACACTTTAAAATGCATGTTAATTCAGTACAAATATATGCTACTTTACAAGTTCAAAACACGTTTTACAAATTAAATCTACATTCTATAGTGAGGTCAAATCTAAACTAAACACATTTAAGTCAACCATTAATTAATTGTGCATGGTTTTACATGATTCATTAAACGGTAAGCATCCGACCAGGCCTCATGTTTTCGCTTTTCCAGTACCAAATGTCTGCGTGCCACTTTTTAAATGCATTTTTATGTCTGAAGCTCAAGGCAGCTTTTATCATTAGTAATGCTTGAATCTATAGGTGATATTTACGCTCTCTCATAAGCATATTATTATCGCAGAAAAAAAAGAATATAAACGAAGATAAAATTCCTATGAGCCATACATATATTTTCTTTGAGATGTATCAACAGAATTTGAATTGAAAGGTTGACGGAGGCTGTTGTTTCTATTGACCAGTGTGATTTGACACACACAATGTCACAACCCATGTGAGGGGCGCTGGGTCCGACTACAAATCTGAGAATGCATTTATTAGGGGAATGTTACCAGTCCCCAGTAGTTGCTGCAAGAATCCAGTTGCTGAACTGCTGAAAAGTAGTAATTTTCAGTTAAATGCTTTTGCTTCTTAGAACTAGTTAATTGTAAGGATTCATTTTAAGTAATAATTTCATTACCTAGTAGGAATCAAATTGTCTGTATTCCTATGATCATGTCTAATGTCTAAAACCCATTTACTGCATCTGAATACAATAGAAACCATGGTCTGCTTAAGGATTATCCCATTACTGTCCATATGTATTTAGACACTATCTTTTCTCTTTGTGGCAGCCCCTTGAGCACAAACTGTTCCACTTTGCACGCAGCTGTTGTCAAAATATGAATGCACTTACATACCTTGTGTTTTTCAGCATGCAAAAGAGTTATAAAAAAAATATTGGTTTGCACTTTTAATGATGCGTTTGATGTTTACCTAAACAATGTCAGATTAATATTATGTCTATTGCATCTGACGTTCACAGACTAACACGCCCTAAATGTGTACACATGTTTCCCAACAGAGTTCTTCTAAGGAAAAAGAAAATCGCTTCTCAGAAAGAGATGGGTGGTGGCTGTATGCTTTCAGAGTATGTATATATATATATATATATTTTCATTAAAGTGATTTGATTCAATAGATTGCAATTCAATGAATTTTGATGTTCAAGTAGGGATAACAGGTATTACTAGGCCTGGGCGGTGAACTCCGCTCCGTTTGCGGAGTTTGCAGAGTTTTCTGCACTCGGCACTCCGTGGAGCTCGCGGAGTGCAGAAAACTCTGCTTTGCGTAGTGCAGCAGAGGTTTTTTCCCCGCACCCGATCGCGAACGGTAAGTTCGCAAGCGCGAGCTGCCGCTCGGGTAGAAGTTCGCACTGTACTCCGCCACTTGCGGAACTCCGCTGAGTTTTTTGGTAACTTCGCGGAGATCCGCGTAGCAAAACTCCGCGAACTACGCCCATGCCTGGGTATTACCTGTTGACCTTTTAAGTGTCATTGCCCTGTGGCCAGTCTGTGAACAAGTATTTTCCACCAGGGTGTTCCAAGTACATCATTTGTCTTTTAAAACAATATTTTTATTGACATTTGATATAATAGCAGTTAGACAAATACAATCGCAGCATTGCACACGTCGCCATTTTGAGTACAACACAATACACCAATAAGAGACATGTTCAAGCTAACTTGTATACATCCATTCTTTCTAACACCCATTGCCGAGGTTCTGCAACAAACACAGTGCATAGAGTAATAGCAGAGATCATTGTCTGTAGTGTAACCGTTGGAGATTGTGTCAATGCAATGCGTTATCTAATCTTTATGTATTGATGATTTTAAGAGGATTTAACCCAGTTTGGGAAGGAGCTTTTGAGGGAATGCCTCCTGTATGATACATAACAAAGTCAACCGTCAACTAACTTGTGCAGGGTGGACCAAGGTTTCAATAATCTAGGAATGATCTGGGGAAACTCGTTGTATGGGACAGGCGAGGGTCTGGGGTCCCTCCCTATCAAGCCGCTGGCCCAGCGGCTATCCCATCCTGATCATGTTTGAGTGTGGGGGGTGGATGCTACTCTCACCCCTTATAGATGCAGAGGGCACTAAGTTACTGTTACAGTGTCTCCCCCTTTCTCATGATCCTCAGCAGGGGTCGTCCCCCACACTAGTCTCCCCTGCTGCAGGTGAGTGCTCCTCATCTGTCTGGATTCCACCTTGACTCCCCTCAGCGCCACAACGATCCCAGGCATTCAGGACCTCCTTCCACTATTCCGCGATGGGGCACCGTTTCAGCCCCTTCGCTTCCTCACTAGTTAGGACCCACCCCTCCACCCCAGCCCAGTGAGTAACATCCCTCATCCAGGTCCCCACCATGGGTCCACCAATGGACTTCCAGGCCATTGCTATCCTCCGCCTGGCCAGGACCAAGGTGAGATCAATAAACATGTTTCTAAACTTCCGTTTGGGTGGTCGGTGAAAAAGCCCCAGCAGACAGAGCTCGACGTTGGAGTGTTCCAAGTACATCATTGATGACAGAGTGGGAAGCATTTCTTGGTAGATTTCTACCTTTTAAAATATTGTGTGTATGTTGTCCTCGCTGACCCCCTTAGGACTGAAGGAATCACTGACAAAATATCGACCTCAAAAATATCGAGGTACAAAAATATCGTGACAAAAATATCGAAGTCAAGAATATCGACATCCTATCTACATCATGGTAAGTACAAAAATATCGGAAAAAAATATCGATGTCAAAAATATCGTTGTAAAAAATATCGGTTTTTTTACATGTTAAAAAAATAATGTAAAATAAAGTAAATAATACATATAATTAAAAGAAACATAGTTAAAATTATTTTAAAATGTTTTTTTTTTAAAACTGATACATATAATGTTAAAATAAATTAAACATACATATAAAATATAATATATATACTTACTTAATAATATTAATAAATAATTATTTTAATAACTTATAAATTGTTACAAATATTTTATAAATTATAAATACAGACATACACACAAAAATATTATTATTAAACATTTTAAAAATATATTTAACAAATTAAACAAATTACAATATTTTTTATTTTTATAAAATAAATTATACACAACATTAAGTAAAACAATACAGAAAAATATTGGATAGCGTAGAGGTAAAAATTACTATTCCAACTCCAGAGAGTGCAACAGTAGGGAATGTGTTGGATAGCGTAGAGGTAAAAATTGCTATTCCCACTCCAAAGTGTGCAACAGTAGGGAAAGTGTTGGATAGCGTAGGGGTAAAAATTACTATTCCCACTCCAGAGAGTGCAACAGTAGGGAAAGTGTTGGATAGCGAAAGGATTAAAATTACTATTCTCACTCCAGTGAGTGCAACAGTAGGGAAAGTGTTGGATAGCGTAAGGGTAAAAATTACTATTCCCACTCCAGTGAGTGCAACAGTAGGGAAAGTGTTGGATAGCGTAGGGGTAAAAATTACTATTCCCACTACAGAGAGAGCAACAGTAGGGAAAGTGTTCGATAGCGTAAGGGTAAAAATTACTATTCCCACTCCAGTGAGTGAAACGGTAGGGAAAGTGTTGGATAGCGTAGGGGTAAAAATTACTATTCCAACTCCAGAGAGTGCAACAGTAGGGAAAGTGTTGGATAGCGTAGGGGTTAAAAATAACATACTTAGCAATTAAATAATTGTTTTAATTAAATAATGATTCATTAATAAATTAACAATACCAATAAATGAAAATTAATAATTACTTTAATAACATTAAATTTCTTCCCACTCTATTCCCCAATAAACACAAAACCCACTCCACATCAAATTTGACACAATTAATATAATTATCAATTAATCAATTAATAAAAATTAATTCACAATTAATAATTAATTAACAATAAAATAATGATCACCAATAAATAATAATTAATAAAAACGAATTACCAATTAATAATTGATTAACAATAAATTAATTATCAATACCAATAATTATTAATAAATAATTACTTAATTATAATAAATTACTTCCCACCCTATTCCCCTATAAACACACCAACCCGCTCCTAAACTAAATTAACACAATTAATATATTTATCAATTAATTAATTAATTAAAATTAATTACCAATTAATAAACAATAAATTAATTATCAATACCAAAAAATAAAAATGATTAATTACTTAATTACAATTAAATTACTTCCCACCCTATTCCCCTATAAACCCACAACCTGCTCCAATAAAAAATTTATACAATTAATATAATTATCAATTAATCAATTAATAAAAATTAATTACCAATTAATAATTAATTAACAATAAATTAAATATCAATAAGAATAAATAAAAATTAATAATGACTTAATTACAATTAAATTACTTCCCACCCTATTCCCCTATAAACCCACAACCCGCTACAGAACTAAAATGCAAAATGTAATTAAAAATAATTAATAATTTCTAAAAATTATTAATTAATTTACTATAATTAAATTTTTTCCCATCCTATTCCCCTATAAACCCACAACCAACCCGCTACGGTACTAAAACGCAAAATGTACTTTAAAAAAAATTACTAACTTCTAAACAATTAATAGATATATTTAAAAAAATAATACAAAACATGTGGAACACATACATATAAAATACATTCTAAAATACATAACACTAACATAAACATCGATATTATTAACATCGATATTTTTACTATCGATATTAATAACTTCGATATTAACAAAAACGATATTTCTTACCTTCAGGTCGATATTCTGGTCACCGATATTCTTGATGTCGATATTCTGTCCCTACGATATTAAAAACTCGATATTAATGTAGGTCGATATTTAAAAATCGATATTTTGACTGTGCACCGGACTGAAGGAAGTGGCCCGATTAGGGTCATCCGGGTCACTCACAACCACCTCTCAGCCTTCCATACCAAATGAAGAGTCGGTCAGACAGTAGAGAATACAAACCAATATCTGTTTATTCAGATACATTCAGAACGGAGCCCAGTCTGCCCAGTCGCATAGGAGTGCTGCAGAGGGACTGACTTCAACAAGCATAAAGATACATTATGTACATTTCAGAACCAATGAATGCACGCCCACAATGGAATTTTCCAAGCAGATGCAGCTAAACAGTGAAATACAAAAATTAAGTTTCGATTCTGAGGCCGGGCACACACTATCTACTATCCAAGGTCGTTCTGCTCGTGCCCGCCACTAGACAAGGGGGAGAAGGCCTCTATCTAGAGGGAAAGGTATGAGCTAATAAGAACAGTGTATTCATTAGTGAAGCAAAACCTAACCTTGGAGAAACAGAACCTAACAGAGGCCGTTTTTTGTTCGGACATAGCAGAGTATAAGTTTCGATTATAACACAAAATGGCGCGGGCATAGAAAATGGCGCAGCGAATGCTAACATACATATAACAATACGCAAAAATTAATTTTTCCATTCTAACAGACCCTCCTTTTAGCATGAGCTAAACATTTTCTAATAATAGCAAAGAATATATAAATCAATTGAATCATAGGTGACCTTTTTAGGAGCACTCCATACTTTCAGCATCAGGAAGAGAAACTGTAAGGAGGGAAGAGGTCTCAAAAATGCCCTCATCTATCTGCATAAGGTCATCTATTTCTTTCTGGTTCATAATTGTAGCATTTGTGTCATGAATTGAGATTTTCATCTTAGGAGTGAGAAGGGTGGTGCAATAGGAACAACAGAAGGGAAGGCATTGAACAAGGACACAGCAAGAGATCAAGATCACTATGAAATAAATCACCTTTTCAAGGATCCAACCCCAGCTGCCAAAAAGAGACCAACTCCAGTTCCCACTTTCCATTCCTTTAACATTTTCTAGGAAGTATAAAATGTGTTGGGTAATATTCTTTTCTATATTTGTGATCCCGACTACACACTGGTCTCCTACTACAGCGCACACACCACCACTCTTAGCCAGGAGAAAATCAACTGCATATCTAGTCTGCTCGGAATATATCCGCATACTTTCCAATTGGGTGGTGATGTCACGCAAAGCTGCTAGTGTGGAGTTAGACAATATTTGCAGCTTAGATCCGAAGTATTCTCTAGCTTTCTCACCCCTGGCCATAGCAGTACCACCAAATGTAATTATGGAGGAAAGAATATATCCAAAAGTAATACCATTACTATAATTATTGACCACGAGATCTGTCACTCCTTCACAGAATTCCCTTGTCAATGTCCTTTTAACTCATCTTACTTTAGGCTTCGCATGTTTGCAAGGTACACCCAAAGGCAGTACCATCCCAAGTGCCACATCATTTGTACCATTATGAATCTTAGAATACGTCTTATTAGACAGAAAGAAAAAACCTGGGTGTGCATAAATCGGTCTATCATAATCCACAGCAGAATATTGAGTATTCATTCCGACAGTACTTGGATCATCTGCTCTTACCAAAGGGAGTGTCTATTTATACATCACTAATCCAGAACAATTTATGTACAATGACGTGTCAGTACTATTGATAATAAGACAACAAGCAGGATAATAACCAGCTTGCCGGGGGATCGTCAATTCTTTATAATGCCAACCTACCAAAGTTATGTTCTGTTCTTCCATATAGAAATTATAACAATAGGTGCTATTATCACAGCCAGGATAACCCTCCCCCAGTGGTTTTCGATGGTACAGGCCAGATCCAAACACTCCTTTTATCTCTACAAAGTCAGGGGTTCAGTATATGTATAATTCACTAGAGACAATGGATATGCAGTCCATAAACAAGTGACAGAATCAGTGGGGTAACAAGCAGTACCTTCTCCAAAGAATCTCTTGTGTGTGTCTAAAAATATATTACTCTGGATCATTCTTTTCTGCCGAACCTGAGGCATAACCTTACCCTTGGTACATGATGGTGCATCCTGATCCTGTTCCAAAACCCATGACACCCCACCCAAGATCAATAGCAACAAAATCACAAGAACAGCACATATAACTTTTTTCTTTGTGGACCGAAATACATGTGTGTAAACAGGGGGAATCACTGGCTGCTCTTCCTCAGCAGCCATTCTACCAAATGGATACATGGTGAATGATGAAAAAAAAAGAGGGGGGGCAAGGTGCAAAGAAATACACAAGTTCCCAGTGTCCGTCAGAGCCTCACTGGTACAGGCTCCTATTGTTCATCAATACGTTGGCGCTCTTGAGCACCGGCGGTGGAGCTTGCTCTGTCCTAAGCTTGTGTCCCACGTCCATCAGGATAATATACCCCCAAGGGATACTTTGATTTATCCCGTCCAATGTTCAAACAGTGAACAGAACTCTCATCACCCTAAACTAACTCCGTTGGTACTATAGCAAAGTACACCCTAACTTACACAGTCCATCCCTCGCTAATCTTTCTTCTCCTTTGGTGCACTGTCCCCCAGCCGAGGGCGCAAATTTGTACCTAGTAGCTCCTGACACAGAGGGGTCTACAAATAGGGGCTCCTGGATAGCTCGTATTTCCGGAGGAACTGCTGCATTCAACACATTATCATTCTCCTTGTCCGTTTGCGTCCAGGTCAACTTGGCATCACTGAAAGGGACAAACCGAGGCACCGTCTCACACTCAGAGTCCCCTATTCCATCCTTCACCCATTGGTCGTAGGGCAGAGGCAAAGAAATCCTGTGACAATGAGTGGCATGAATCCAGTTCTTACGGCCAGCGACTTTCACTGCTATACGAGTTGCGAGCAGGACCTGCTCTGGCCCCCTCCACCGCGGCTCCAAGCTTTTCTTCCACTGAAAATTTCGGATTAATATATAGTCGCCAGGCTGAATCTCATGGCTGGGTCCCTCTGGCATAGGAGGCAGGGAATATCGGACCTGTTGGTGAATAGAACATAAACTTTCAGTTAACTGGCCAAGATAGTCGATCAACAGTGGGTACTCAATATCGGAAAATCGCTGAGGTCGCGGTACGCCCCAGACATTTGCCGGGCGTCCAAACACGACCTCATACGGTGACAATCCTGTCCTACAATGTGCTGTCATTCTAGTTGACAAAAGAGCTAACGGTAAAGCATCTGGCCACTTTAACCCTGTGGTCTCCTGAATTTTTGTCAGTTTAAGCTTGAGAGTACCATTGTACTTCTCAACCAAACCTGCTGACTGTGGATGATTGGCAGCATGGAACTTTTGCTTTATGTGTAAGCCATCACAAATCAATTGAATCACTTTGGCATTAAAATGACTTCCGTTATCACTCCAGATCAAACAGGGCAAGCAGAAACGAGGAAAGAACTCCTTCAGGAGTACCTTTGCAGTCGTAATGGCAGTATTGTTCTTAGTGGGGTAAGCCTCAACCCATTTGCTGAATGCACATACAACCACCAGAACATACTTCAAATTATTGCATCTCTCTAATTCTATATAATCCATTTGAAGGACCTCAAAAGGAAAGGTGGGTGGTGCAAAGTTACCAGGTCGTGTAGGGGTACCCTTTCCAGGATTGTGCATCATGCACACCATACAATACTTCACTAAGTGTGCAGCTGTCTTTGGAATATTGTCATTCTGCCATACAGGGTCTTACAACTTGCAAATACCCTTAGCACTGATATGGGCTGAGCCATGGGCCATCGTGACTACAGGAAGAACGTATGCATCGGGCAACATCCATCTCTGCTTTCCTGACTTATCAATCCAACATCCCTCATCATTCAATTGTGCTGTACTTTCCTGCCACACTGCTAACTCTTCTATTGTAGCTTCGCTTTGTATCTCTTTTACATTCTCAAGTGTGTCCTCAAACATGACAACTTCAGGCACCCACCCAGCCGGGCCTGTTACAAACATTCTTTTCATCTTTGTCCGGGCCGTTTCCTTAGCTGTCTGATCTGCAAAGGCATTTCACCTACCTACATCGTCGGTAACCTTCTTATGGGCACTACATTTACTATGGCCAATTTCTTAGGGAGTGTCAAAGCAGATAAAAGTCTCAAGATAAGGTGCCCATGTTGGATTTTGGTGCCATGGGAAGTAAGGAACCCTTTCTCAGCCCAGAGTCGCCCAAAATTATGCGTGACCCCAAAGGCATACTGGCTGTCAGTATAAATATTGACAACCAGTCCCTCACTTAATTCACAAGCTCGAATAAGGGCAGCAAGCTCAGCAGCTTGAGCCGACTGATAAGGGACTCGTGAGGTCTCTACTACTGTACGCAGTGTGGTAATAGCATAAGCAGCAGTTGTAGTGCCATCTGGTAATTTGAAACAAGAGCCATCAACATATAGTTCCCCTTCTGGGTCAGATAAGTGAACATCAGTCAAGTCTACCCGTCCTTTCGTCTCTTCTTCCGTCCGGAAGATACAATCATGTTTATCGACTTCATCACTCTCGGAAGGGAGGGGTAGTAACGTGGCTGGATTCAAAGTAGCACATCTTTTGATCGTGATATGTTTAGCAAACAATGTCAATTCATAGCCAGTAAGACATGCACTGGTGAGGTGCTGTGTCTTTGTCTTATTCAGAAGTGTGTCCACAGCATGGGGTACCATGACTGTGAGGTCAGTATCCAGTACAAGTCCAGCGGATTGTCTGATCGAAGTGGCCACATCCGTGACCGCTCATAGACAACTCTGAAGGGCTTTTGCGACTGGATCAAGGACAGCAGAGAAATAAGCAGACGGATGTTGCTTATCTCCAAATTTTGGTGTTAGGTCAGAAAGTGCGCCACCAGCCATCTCATGGACGTACAACACAAACGGTTTGTTATAATTAGGAGTGCCAAGTACTGGAGCCGAGCAAAGTGCAGTTTTCAATTGCTCAAAAGACTGCTGACATTCAGGCGTCCAAGGCAAAGGCTCATGCACATCTTTCGTTGTTAGTGCAAGCAAGGGCTTGTTTAGTAAGGAATAATTAGGTATCCACTTCCGACAGTAGGAAGTGATACCTATAAAAGCGCGTACATCTTTCTGAGTTTGTGGAACCAGCATTTTAACAATGGTACTAATGCGCTCCGGGGTCAATCTCCTACCCTCCTTCGACAGTAGGTGACCTAAATAGGTGACCTCCTGTCGACAATACTGAAATTTAGAAAGAGAAACCTTATGTCCATGATGAGCTAAATGTAACAACAATTTAACAGTACTAACTTTACAACCCTGCTCGGTATCAGAAGCAATAAGTAGATCGTCAACATACTGCACCAATACATTGGGCCTGATTCACAGAACTAACTTACGTCAAAAACGTAAAGTTAGTACTTTTCGGTATTCACAGAATACACTTACCACTACTAACTTTATGTCCGCTCTCGGGCCGGAGATTCCGGCCCTGTGGCGGAATTTCCGCCTCCGGGCCGGAATCTCCGCCTCCGAGCCGGAATACCCTCATTTAGGCCGTTTCAATGCTCAAACGGCCAAAATGAGGGTATTCCGGCCGAGAGGCGGAAATTCCGCCACAGGGCCGGAATCTCCGGCCCGAGAGCGGACATAAAGTTAGTAGTGGTAAGTGTATTCTGTGAATACCGAAAAGTACTAACTTTACGTTTTTGACGTAAGTTAGTTCTGTGAATCAGGCCCCCAATCTGTAGGAAGTGAAAGGGAATCCAACTGACTCTTTAAAGCCTGACTGTAAATCCTTGGACTCTCAGTATAGCCATGAGGAGCTCGACAGAATCTAAAATTTCTGCCAGCTAGTGTAAACCCAGGCAGGTACCTGCTATCTGGATGAATTGGAATACTAAAAAATGCATTTTTCAAATCAATGACAGAAAAAAAATTAGCAGTGGAAGGAATCATCGTCAAAAGTGTAGTAATGTCTGGGACCACTGGAAACTGGGGAACCACTATTTTGTTAACTTCGTGCAAATCAATCACAAAATGATAAACATCTTCTTGAGCATCAGGGGAACCCGAAGGCGCCCTTTTAAGAATCGGAAGAATGGGACTATTACAAATATTGGCAGACGTCTCTTCCACTACTCCTTTTTTGATCAAATCCAGAATAATTTGTAAGAGGGCCCGTTCTCCTGCCTGAGGTATTTTATACTGAGGGATACGAGGCAAAACCGCATTATCTTTAACCTGAATCGAAACCGGCGGTATATGCAGCAATCCCACATCTGTATCACCCGTCGCCCATAAAGTGGATGGTATGTCAGCAAATTCAGCAGGAAGAGGGAGAGAAAGACACTGTCTAGTACTCACATTTGGGCCCATCATCAAATAAACACCTTCCGGGGAACAATAAATAGTAGCATGCAATTTCTTGAACAAGTCCAAACCCATCAAATTTTCACCACAATTAGATGTCAACAAAAATGGAGAATCTACAGTAAAAGGACCAATAGTCAATGCAAGGGGTCTTGAAATGGGGCTCACAACCGGTACACCTGAAAAACCTACCGAGACATTATTATGGCCAGACAGAGCCGCCCCAGGGACCATGTTTCGAGAAACAGAACTTTTTGTCGCACCTGTGTCCACCAAAAATTCCTTAGTCGAACCCTGTAGTTCCGCTGTTACATAAGGCCCACGCTGGTCTACAGGTATCGGAACTGGTCTCCCACTCTGTCCCTGGCAATCCTAGCTATAAGACATTCCCGTTGCTTCATCCATATCACAGTCATCATGGTAGTACTGCCTATCATGAGGGTCATCAAAATAATTATTATCAGAACGACCGTGAGGCCGCAGCGCTCTGAGCCCTATCAGCCCCTCCAGCTCCATGACCCCGTCCACGAGAACCTCTTACTCTAGGGACCGCCACCTTCTGCAAAAGCACGGGACACTCACAAAGCCAGTGACCCTCCTCCTTATAATATGCACACTGATTCGGCCCCAAAGGTGTCATATTCGGCTGCCTACTAGTGCGTGGAAGCTGTCGGGCAGGACCGCCACGTCCTCTACCATTCCCTCTAAATGCCTGTTGCAACAACACCTTTGTTTTTAAATCCTTATGCTTTTTCTCTGACCTCTCTTTCTCCTCATTATCCCGATGTTCATAATATTGAGCCATATTCAAAATAACAGAAGGGGAAGATGTGGACCAAGTACTTTCAGAAGCCTGTAGACAAGTCGCAATTTCGTGAAGTAGATTAGAAACAAATCTATAGACAAACAACCAAACGCCTCCCTCAATAGACAGATCCTGCCCACTGTAATCCAAAAATATATCCTTGAACCGAGTGAAAAAATCTGACACACTCTCATCTTTCTTTTGCCGACAAGCCGTCAACTTATCCCAATCTACTTTCCTCGGCAGAATAAGAGAATGCATATATGTAATAATACGACCTGACAAGGCAAGTATCTCAACTCAGGGCTTATCACCTGGCTTTCTTTCCTGATCCCATGCTTTAATTTGGTCCCATGTGCCACCCAACTCCGCAACATGATCTTGAGTATGAACCTGCCTCCAAATATCAACCGGAACAAGAACACCAAAACACATTTCGATATCAGCAAGAGTCATTACCGTTGAAGAGGCAGCTTCAGTCAGTTCCTTATAATAAGCAGTAGGATTTTTCCTAGGATCTGGCAAATGAGTCTTAAGGGATAAAACCTCACTTCTTTTCCACGGAGTATAAACCCATTGTTCTTGAAAACGGGCCGCTACACCCGCTCGAGTAACATTACCCCGCTGATCCGTTAACTCTGGTATCTCTGGGTGATATATGGGATGAACTTCTCACATTGGAAACTGAGACACTGGGGTAGGACTCTTTTCATGCAACCTGCCCCTATAAGCAACCAATGCGGTGATATTCCCAAAAACTTGGCCTGGGTCCATACCACTGGCATACACACGATCTCTAATGTCGAATAAAATTTGTGGCGCATCATTCCCAAAATGTTGCTGCCAAAGGCCAATCAACGTAGAGGACATATGTTTAAGACCATGCTGCTGTATAAAAGGCTCATAATCTTTCATCACATCCCAAACATCCTCCACACTATAAATGGGATCACGACCCCACTTGGTGTACTAACAGTCTCAGTTGCCACAGACGGCGAAGGCAAAGAAGGAGGAGGAGGAGCCGAAGCTACAGCCGTCGAGACGACAGCAGTAGATACAGGGACAGTGGAAACAGCTGTAACAGGCGGCTGTGATGGCACAGGGACAGTGGGATATATCCTTTGTGGGGCATATGGGGGTGGGGGGCGGGTGTCTAACAATTCTTCCACAAAAGTATCATTTTCCTCCTGAGCCATATACGATTTATCAATATGCAATCGAAATCTCCTATCTTCACATTCAACTCTCTTCTTCCTGGTTTTCTTTATCATATGCTACAGCTTTCTGAGTCAGCGTGTGCATCTTCCCTTTTCGTGCATCCTTTTCCATTTTCAATCGTCTCTGCTTAGCTGCTTTCTGCCACGTTCTGAGGGAATCAAACATAGACTGTCTAATTCGTCTCTTGAACAACTGTTCCTGTAAATACCTAATCTTTTGTTCATCAAAAGTGCCCGTCAACGGCCACTGCAACTCGGCATGGTCCCTCGTATATTTGTGCCACAATGTACTAAACATAATAGGGCCAAGACAATGCTTCACATACATATCAAAATTTGGAGTGCCTTCTGGAGGCACCGGATGAGCTTCTTCCAATCGAGCATCTGCAGAACAACAGCGACAGCACAAAGAAATCAATTTACTGATCCCAGGCATTCTCAAAAGAAAACAAGTTCACTATTTATGCCTGGCAACGCAATTGCAAATGCTTTTATCCCAAAGACGGTCCTCAGACCGTACCAAATGCAAACCAAAATGGTACCATATCCACAAAGAACCAAAACAAACTCACCTGATATATGCGGGTCAAGCGAACTAATTCTCCACTGCCGACTCTTCAGACCAAACGGTCAGATCAAAGGGTTCAGGACTCCAGTCAGGCTGACCACTGGGCGAGGCACCATCCAGCGGGACAGAAGGGGCAGCTGCGAGTATCAAAAACTCTTCGGCAGTCCGACCCGACGATGGCCTCGACCTCCCCTCCGTCTGCGGAAGGGGATGGGTCACTCACCCGAAAGAGTCCCTGTTCGGGCGCCAACTGAAGGAAGTGGCCCGATTAGGGTCACCCGGGTCACTCACGACTACCTCTCAGCCTTCCATACCAAATGAAGAGTCGGTCAGACAGTAGAGAATACAAACCAATATCTGTTTATTCGGATACACTCAGAGTGGAGCCCAGTCTGCCCAGTCGCTTAGGAGTGCTGCAGAGGGACTGACTTCAACAAGCATAAAGATACATTATGTACATTTCAGAACCAATGAAGGCACGCCCACAATGGAATTTTCCAAGCAGATGCAGCTAAACTGTGAAATACAAAAATTAAGTTTTGATTCTGAGGCCGGGCACACACTATCTACTATCAAAGGTCATTCTGCCTGTGCCCGCCATTAGACAAGGGGGAGAAGGCCTCTATCTAGAGGGAAAGGTATTCGCTAATGAGAACAGTGTATTCATTAGTGAAGCAAAACCTAACCTTGGAGAAACAGAACCTAACAGAGGCCTTTTCTCAGAAATAGCAGAGTATAAGTTTCGATTATAACACAAAATGGCACCGGCATAGAAAATGGCGCAGCGAATGCTAACATACATAGAACAATACGCAAACATGAATTTTTCCATTCTAACAGGACCAAATCCCTGAACAGCAATTCATGGACCAAATGTCTAGAGGGACATGGACCACGGAGAACAATCAAGATATGGCTCTCGGTAATGAATGTAACATCCTGCAAGTTATGGTAATGCCCATTCCCCACCCAACCCCTCTGAAACAAAGAAATGATGCCTTCCAAACTAGCAGCGTCCCTCACCTCCTTCTGGGCTTTCATGGTTCCGATGCTTGAAATCTATTGAGAAGCCATCTGGTGTAAAGCCACTCTTCTTCACCTCCCATCTCTCCCCTGATCAGCCTGCTGATCCAGGGTCTGTCTGAGCGAGCTGAGAGCAGATGCTGCATGCCACCTGCCCTGTCCCACAGAACCGCTGCTAAGTATGGCACAGAACCACTCTGTCCCTTGCCTCTTGCAGACTCTCGCCCCCGCTGCTCTCAATCCAGTGGGGGGATGTCACAGTACATCATGCTGCCTACTACTTCCTTGGGCTCTGTAGAGGCCAGAAAGAGGGTAAAACGGGTAGGTGGTGAAGACAGGAGAGATCATCTGGCAGTCCTTCAATTCCCTCTGGTCTGTGGAACTACTGCCCTTTTAACATGTGAATTGCACTGCTTCCTACCATTGTGAGTCACAGCAGCTGTGAAAAACATTTTATTTTTCACTTTTCTAATGTCAGAACAGTCAATAAGAGCGGACTGAGTGGTAGCAGTTTATGCTAGTGCCTTTTTAATGGAAGCCATATCTAGCACTGGTAGGAGCATCTGTCTCCTATTTTCACAATGACAGACACACCGGACTGCCCCTGTCTGCCTCACGCATCTTCTTCACTGAACTTAGAAGGCCTGCAAACAACAATAGTTAATGTCCACGTTCTGACGGGAGGAGCCAATCTCAGCAATCCATATAAAATAAACCACTTTCTACTCTCCCAAAGTGCATCCTTTACAGAACATTTGCTTAAATTACCTGTTTTTGTATTATCTAATCATTCAAAAAATGAGAGAAAATGGCCTCAGCTTGCAATCCACTCCATAAAATTGCTAATTGAGACACTGACAACAGAAATACATCAACATGAAAGCTCAGCCCCTTATGTTGCTAAGTACACATCCCGATGAAAGAGTGTCCATGTCTAAACATATCACTCCCCATGGAAATACCACCACGAGTGAAAGGAAATGAGCTGATCCTGGAAGTGCTCTCCAAACCAAATTAAGTCCAATTAACCCCAGCTAAATGTCATATTCTTTGCTGCAGCGATTCGAGAAAGGGAGAAAAAAGCACGGTAAAACAGAAAAGATCTGATTGAGCAGCGTAGCTAGACAATGAGATGCCCAATCAATGCTTAAATCTATCAGAATATTAGCCAAGTATCATAAATTACATCATCACTGACATGGTTATCACTGACATGTTTATCTTAGGTTTAAAGGTTTTACCAAATATATCTTAAATCTTTTTATAATTGTTCAGTTTGCTCAATTTTCCTGGAATTGAGAAGGAGAACCTGTTGTACTCTTTCTCAAAAGTAATTATGTGAAAAGCTGTCACCCGGCCCAATGTCATGAGGGTGACCTTTTGTAAGTTCGGTTTTGGTACTTTTAGGCCGACGGTTGTAATGGGGAAGGAAAAAGCTGGCTCGGTTAAAGGGATCCCCACATGGCATGGGGCTAGTTGAAAGCCATGCATATTCATATAGGAAGAGTTTTGTCTATAAATACCAGACACTTTTATCACCCTGCCACATGCTGAAACATCCTTCAGTGGTATGAGTGGCTGGATATCATTACACTAAACAGGCCTTCTTCGTCACAGTCCTGACACGTGAGATGAAGTTTCACCCTGAAGACAGGCAATTCACGTGCCCCTATTAAAAGAAAACATGTGTTAGGAACCTCGCCTCTTCCTCTCACCTATAATTTCCTGCCCACAGCACACCCTGTATCCACCAAGCAAAAATACCTTGAAGTAAAGCCGAGGGAGGGTGGGTGGAAGCGAAGCCCTGTGACGTCTTGCAGCAATGAGGATATTAGCACCTCATCTCCCTTCCTCATCACACTCCTAACATGCGAGGATGTACCAAACAGGAAAACTGTGCGCGCCCAAAGCACAATCCACATATGAGATGGAGAAACTGCAACAAGATGAAAGGCGGAAACAAACATAGGCACTATAGTGCTCCACACTCAGCCCAAATTTCAGCAGCCCGGGGGACCCCAACAAACAAGTCAGAATGGAGCAAAAACATGGCCGGACCAGCCCATGAAGCAGCGCAACATATGTCACACAAACCCGGGCTCCACTAACCTGCCTATGAAGCAGTCATGCAATGAGTGAAGGGACTCTGCAAAGGACTGAGGAGGGGTATCTCAGAAGAAGTGTATACCCAAGAAAGAGTCAGCGGAACCTAGGGAATGAAGGCGCCCAGTGAAGGCGCTCCCCATTTGCCATAGGATTTAAACATGACAAAAAGAACAGCAGACTAGAGAAAAGAAGTTGCAAGGGTGTAATACACTGAGAGAGCCCTGTGCATTACCACAGAGGGGAACAAGGACACAGAGTAGTGTGGGGATTTTAGACTGGTAGATGAAGGACGAGGCCGAAAGGCAAACAGAACAAACCATTGGGTAGAAGGAGAGACCCAAGTGAAAACTGACCATATTAGGCCCCCCAAAAAAACCAGAAAGGGTTTGTGACACTGAAGAGCACAAAAATTGCCCACCTGCTAAGGGAATGTCCACAAGAAAGCACCCTTTAAAATACACAACTAGCCACAGGTCAGAAGACGTTGCAAAAGGTATGAGCAAAAAAGGACTCACAAATACAAAGCAAGCCAGGCCCTTAAATCCTAAGCTGCTGCTTTCCTGTTTGCTCCTGGAGAGCAGAAACAGCAGACCCAGGCGGAAGTTGTCCTCTAAGAAAGCAATAACTTTTTGATGCACATAGGTGTAGGAGAGTAGGATCTGCTTCTTATAGTTACCCCCACTTTTTGCTGATGTTTCACTGTTTTCGACCTAGTCTGACTGGGATCCTGCTATTCAGGACCCCAGTCTATCTGCTTTCTCCTCTAAACTGATTGCAAGTACTTTAGGTACACTCCAGATTGGATTCTGGGGTACCCTTATAAGTCCCTAGTATATGGTATACTATGTACCCAGGGCCTAGGTACCCCAGAGGCCTCCCAGGGGCTGTAGCATGTATTATGCCACCCCTGAGAGACCATTTAAAATGACACAACAGGTCTGCTACAGCAGCCTGTGTAAGGTGATTCAGGCACCCCTTACTTAGATATAGGTTCACTATATCTATCCTAATCACTGCACATATAAACCTATCAGTCACCCCATAGCAGGCCTTATCAATCCTGAAGGCAGGGTGCTGGGTTTTATGTGAGAGGGTGCCCATGCATGAGCAGAGCCCCTCTGCAGCCTTCGGAACCTATATTCCGGGGTTGTTTGTAATGCAGCCAACCATATATACTTAAGTGCATTATAACCTCGCGGTAAATGCTAACTTTAAAACGGCTGCATGGAAACATGTCGTGTTTGGTGTCAAACACCTTGGAATCATACCTCCATGGGAGGTATGATTCCACCCTCCTAGAGGGAGAAATATGACAACACCGGTACACCCGGTACCAGCTTTCTTGACCCTGGCATCACAAAATGGATGCTGCCAGCCACAGACACGAGTCTGCCCTCCTGCTGCTGGACGAAACTCCGGCAGGGGAAGGTTTGACAATAGGTTTCCTGTCACAGGGAGGTGTGACCACCTCCTAGACAGGCTTTAGTGTATTGGGGCTGGGTGGGTGCACTCTGAGAGTGCTTTGATGTCTGCACTGGGGGCACATTTGGTGTCCCTGTGCATAGTCCAGCTCAAACCGGTTGAGGAGCCATTTGCCCCTGCTCTGGCGCGAAACTGGACAAAGGACATGGGTGTAGCCACCCCTCTGTCCTGACCCTCCCATAGGTGAGTCCCCAGAGTTTGTCCCACCCCTTCCTTGGGTATAAAGTAGGAAACCCTGACTACAAGACTTTAGATATTACCTGGACTAAACTCTGCTACAGAAACCAAGTACTTCGACTATCTGCATGACGCTGGATGACTGAAGAATCTCCCTTGGAGTAAAGGAGTTACTCCCCTGCTGAGCAGGCACCTAAACGCATCTGACCGGTTTGCATCTACGCAGCTCCTGAAGGACTCCGAAGATTTCTGCAACACAGGAGGTGGGTTCCCGAGTCTCTGAGGTTGATCTGCGCTCTCAGCAATTCTGAGGCCCGTATCCCTCGTGGGGACCGTGTAACCTGTACCCCTGTGCACCGTGTACATTTGCAGCAGCATATGCTTTTCGGCAATCCCTGAAGCTGTGCTTTGGGCTACTTGTAGTCCTGACCCCGAGAAGTAATTCCACTAAAGATTTCCGGCCTACACTCCATGAGTGTTCCGTGGGCTGGTATTTAGTGATTCAGCTTGAGGTCCCTTCGCGATCCCTGGTTCATTGGCCTGTGGGTCCCTGTGAAGGTAACTTTGACTTTCAGTGGGCTTTCCTGGTTGCTCCAGATGTGCCCTGACTCTCCATAGCTTGGAGAATCCCCAGGACCTTGCTGGTCCTCACAGAAGCATCTTTCCTCTGACCATGTGGGTTGCAGTTGCCAAGGCTTGTTGGTGTTCAATCCGGACACTGACCCCCCAGCATTTGACATCCTTCGTGGGACAGCTCACCTCTGGACCTTGGTCATCGTCGACATCTCCTGGTCCCCGTGGCTGTAGAGTCAAGCTTCACCTCTTCTCACCTGAAGCACCCGACATCGGTGGGCATTCGATTGCTCTGCTTCTGGTCACGTGAAGTGACCCAGACTTTGTCCCCTCTGCTTTCAGGTTCTTCTCATCTCCGATCCAGGCTTGGATCACACAGGACACTTTTCTTCTCCACGGCAGCAGTACTTTTTCGCATCATGCCATTGAAAACGACGAGGGTTTCCGACACCACTTGACCCCTATGCACCCAGCTCCTCTGGGATAGGTAACACGGGTACCTCGGTACTCTCAAGGGTGCTGGCCTTAGAACCTTCTATGTTTAGCTGGGTTTGCTTAAAGTCCTCTCCGAAGTGTCCTTAATCTTTAAATTTCCAACCGCGACTTTCTCATAGAGTTGTACGGAGCTCGCGCCTGTGTTCACACACTGCACCCGTCCTCCGTGGGTCCCCTGTGTCACTACTTTGGGTGGTTCCTTGGGGTCCCAGCGATTCTACGTGCTCTAGGCACTGTGTCTAGTCAAGTCGTGGTTGTTATACCACTTTCTTAGTATATGGTTTGGTCTCCCCCTGGAGCCCACTGTGTATTGTGCGATTTACTGTCGTTCTAGTGATTTAATATTGTGTGCTTTTTCTCTAATCTCATAAAGAGGTTAGTAGAGAGTGTTTAGTAATAAATACATATATTTTATATATTCCTTGTGTGGTTCTCCTTTCATTTGGTCATTCAGGAGGCTATGAACTGGTAAAACAAGCTGCTTTACATTCCTTCGAGACTTAGCCTGAAGGCTGCTCTCCATAGCTACCACTAGGATAGCTTTCAATAAAGGTTGTCTTTAACCTAATCATCAATAAGGGTCGTTTGGACTGGTGCAAGGTGCCCACTTTAATTAGTGCGATACAAAAGGGGATGATGGACGGAACGTTTGAGCCAATCAAACACTCACCCCCAGTCAACTGATCTGGGTTTAATCCATCATCATTCTTTAGCTCACTCCACCACCCCAGTTCAGACATGGCCATATGCAAATCAGTCTGACCCTATGCCTCATGGGAACAGTCCAGCCCGAACTGCCAAGCCATGTCTTCCCTGGACCGGAAACAAGCATCCTAGGACCGGTTTCTGGCATTCCAGCCGTCATCAGCCAGGCTTGCTTGAATCCAGTGGCAAAGTGAGCAAGGGACCCACGTCTGGGCATACCCCCGCCAACTTAGGGCGAACAAAGCGATACAAAAGGGGATGATGGACGGAACGTTTGAGCCAATCAAACACTCACCCCCAGTCAACTGATCTGGGTTTAATCCATCATCATTCTTTAGCTCACTCCACCACCCCAGTTCAGACATGGCCATATGCAAATCAGTCTGACCCTATGCCTCATGGGAACAGTCCAGCCCGAACTGCCAAGCCATGTCTTCCCTGGACCGGAAACAAGCATCCTAGGACCGGTTTCTGGCATTCCAGCCGTCATCAGCCAGGCTTGCTTGAATCCAGTGGCAAAGTGAGCAAGGGACCCACGTCTGGGCATACCCCCGCCAACTTAGGGCGAACAAAGCGATACAAAAGGGGATGATGGACGGAACGCTTGAGCCAATCAAACACTCACCCCCAGTCAACTGATCTGGGTTTAATCCATCATCATTCTTTAGCTCACTCCACCACCCCAGTTCAGACATGGCCATATGCAAATCAGTCTGACCCTATGCCTCATGGGAACAGTCCAGCCCGAACTGCCAAGCCATGTCTTCCCTGGACCGGAAACAAGCATCCTAGGACCGGTTTCTGGCATTCCAGCCGTCATCAGCCAGGCTTGCTTGAATCCAGTGGCAAAGTGAGCAAGGGACCCACGTCTGGGCATACCCCCGCCAACTTAGGGCGAACAAAGCGATACAAAGGGGATGATGGACGGAACGTTTGAGCCAATCAAACACTCACCCCAGTCAACTGATCTGGGTTTAATCCATCATCATTCTTTAGCTCACTCCACCACCCCAGTTCAGACATGGCCATATGCAAATCAGTCTGACCCTATGCCTCATGGGAACAGTCCAGCCCGAACTGCCAAGCCATGTCTTCCCTGGACCGGAAACAAGCATCCTAGGACCGGTTTCTGGCATTCCAGCCGTCATCAGCCAGGCTTGCTTGAATCCAGTGGCAAAGTGAGCAAGGGACCCACGTCTGGGCATACCCCCGCCAACTTAGGGCGAACAAAGCGATACAAAAGGGGATGATGGACGGAGCGTTTGAGCCAATCAAACACTCACCCCCAGTCAACTGATCTGGGTTTAATCCATCATCATTCTTTAGCTCACTCCACCACCCCAGTTCAGACATGGCCATATGCAAATCAGTCTGACCCTATGCCTCATGGGAACAGTCCAGCCCGAACTGCCAAGCCATGTCTTCCCTGGACCGGAAACAAGCATCCTAGGACCGGTTTCTGGCATTCCAGCCGTCATCAGCCAGGCTTGCTTGAATCCAGTGGCAAAGTGAGCAAGGGACCCACGTCTGGGCATACCCCGCCAACTTAGGGCGAACAAAGCGATACAAAAGGGGATGATGGACGGAACGTTTGAGCCAATCAAACACTCACCCCCAGTCAACTGATCTGGGTTTAATCCATCATCATTCTTTAGCTCACTCCACCACCCCAGTTCAGACATGGCCATATGCAAATCAGTCTGACCCTATGCCTCATGGGAACAGTCCAGCCCGAACTGCCAAGCCATGTCTTCCCTGGACCGGAAACAAGCATCCTAGGACCGGTTTCTGGCATTCCAGCCGTCATCAGCCAGGCTTGCTTGAATCCAGTGGCAAAGTGAGCAAGGGACCCACGTCTGGGCATACCCCCGCCAACTTAGGGCGAACAAGCGATACAAAGGGGATGATGGACGGAACGCTTGAGCCAATCAAACACTCACCCCCAGTCAACTGATCTGGGTTTAATCCATCATCATTCTTTAGCTCACTCCACCACCCCAGTTCAGACATGGCCATATGCAAATCAGTCTGACCCTATGCCTCATGGGAACAGTCCAGCCCGAACTGCCAAGCCATGTCTTCCCTGGACCGGAAACAAGCATCCTAGGACCGGTTTCTGGCATTCCAGCCGTCATCAGCCAGGCTTGCTTGAATCCAGTGGCAAAGTGAGCAAGGGACCCACGTCTGGGCATACCCCCGCCAACTTAGGGCGAACAAAGCGATACAAAAGGGGATGATGGACGGAACGTTTGAGCCAATCAAACACTCACCCCCAGTCAACTGATCTGGGTTTAATCCATCATCATTCTTTAGCTCACTCCACCACCCCAGTTCAGACATGGCCATATGCAAATCAGTCTGACCCTATGCCTCATGGGAACAGTCCAGCCCGAACTGCCAAGCCATGTCTTCCCTGGACCGGAAACAAGCATCCTAGGACCGGTTTCTGGCATTCCAGCCGTCATCAGCCAGGCTTGCTTGAATCCAGTGGCAAAGTGAGCAAGGGACCCACGTCTGGGCATACCCCCGCCAACTTAGGGCGAACAAAGCGATACAAAAGGGGATGATGGACGGAACGTTTGAGCCAATCAAACACTCACCCCCAGTCAACTGATCTGGGTTTAATCCATCATCATTCTTTAGCTCACTCCACCACCCCAGTTCAGACATGGCCATATGCAAATCAGTCTGACCCTATGCCTCATGGGAACAGTCCAGCCCGAACTGCCAAGCCATGTCTTCCCTGGACCGGAAACAAGCATCCTAGGACCGGTTTCTGGCATTCCAGCCGTCATCAGCCAGGCTTGCTTGAATCCAGTGGCAAAGTGAGCAAGGGACCCACGTCTGGGCATACCCCCGCCAACTTAGGGCGAACAAAGCGATACAAAAGGGGATGATGGACGGAACGTTTGAGCCAATCAAACCGGTCCTAGGATGCTTGTTTCCGGTCCAGGGAAGACATGGCTTGGCAGTTCGGGCTGGACTGTTCCCATGAGGCACAGGGTCAGACTGATTTGCATATGGCCATGTCTGAACTGGGGTGGTGGAGTGAGCTAAAGAATGATGATGGATTAAACCCAGATCAGTTGACTGGGGGTGAGTGTTTGATTGGCTCAAACGTTCCGTCCATCATCCCCTTTTGTATCGCTTTGTTCGCCCTAAGTTGGCGGGGGTATGCCCAGACGTGGGTCCCTTGCTCACTTTGCCACTGGATTCAAGCAAGCCTGGCTGACGACGGCTGGAATGCCAGAAACCGGTCCTAGGATGCTTGTTTCCGGTCCAGGGAAGACATGGCTTGGCAGTTCGGGCTGGACTGTTCCCATGAGGCACAGGGTCAGACTGATTTGCATATGGCCATGTCTGAACTGGGGTGGTGGAGTGAGCTAAAGAATGATGATGGATTAAACCCAGATCAGTTGACTGGGGGTGAGTGTTTGATTGGCTCAAACGTTCCGTCCATCATCCCCTTTGTATTGCTTTGTTCGCCCTAAGTTGGCGGGGTATGCCCAGACGTGGGTCCCTTGCTCACTTTGCCACTGGATTCAAGCAAGCCTGGCTGACGACGGCTGGAATGCCAGAAACCGGTCCTAGGATGCTTGTTTCCGGTCCAGGGAAGACATGGCTTGGCAGTTCGGGCTGGACTGTTCCCATGAGGCACAGGGTCAGACTGATTTGCATATGGCCATGTCTGAACTGGGGTGGTGGAGTGAGCTAAAGAATGATGATGGATTAAACCCAGATCAGTTGACTGGGGGTGAGTGTTTGATTGGCTCAAACGTTCCGTCCATCATCCCCTTTGTATCGCTTGTTCGCCCTAAGTTGGCGGGGTATGCCCAGACGTGGGTCCCTTGCTCACTTTGCCACTGGATTCAAGCAAGCCTGGCTGACGACGGCTGGAATGCCAGAAACCGGTCCTAGGATGCTTGTTTCCGGTCCAGGGAAGACATGGCTTGGCAGTTCGGGCTGGACTGTTCCCATGAGGCACAGGGTCAGACTGATTTGCATATGGCCATGTCTGAACTGGAGTGGTGGAGTGAGCTAAAGAATGATGATGGATTAAACCCAGATCAGTTGACTGGGGGTGAGTGTTTGATTGGCTCAAACGTTCCGTCCATCATCCCCTTTGTATCGCTTGTTCGCCCTAAGTTGACGGGGTATGCCCAGACGTGGGTCCCTTGCTCACTTTGCCACTGGATTCAAGCAAGCCTGGCTGACGACGGCTGGAATGCCAGAAACCGGTCCTAGGATGCTTGTTTCCGGTCCAGGGAAGACATGGCTTGGCAGTTCGGGCTGGACTGTTCCCATGAGGCACAGGGTCAGACTGATTTGCATATGGCCATGTCTGAACTGGGGTGGTGGAGTGAGCTAAAGAATGATGATGGATTAAACCCAGATCAGTTGACTGGGGGTGAGTGTTTGATTGGCTCAAACGTTCCGTCCATCATCCCCTTTTGTATACGCTTTGTTCAGCCCTAAGTTGGCGGGGTATGCCCAGACGTGGGTCCCTTGCTCACTTTGCCACTGGATTCAAGCAAGCCTGGCTGACGACGGCTGGAATGCCAGAAACCGGTCCTAGGATGCTTGTTTCCGGTCCAGGGAAGACATGGCTTGGCAGTTCGGGCTGGACTGTTCCCATGAGGCACAGGGTCAGACTGATTTGCATATGGCCATGTCTGAACTGGGGTGGTGGAGTGAGCTAAAGAATGATGATGGATTAAACCCAGATCAGTTGACTGGGGTGAGTGTTTGATTGGCTCAAACGTTCCGTCCATCATCCCCTTTTGTATCACTTTAATTAGTGGACAGCATATACCAGGCCAACTTCTCACATTGGTGTGCAGCGGTTGGGATTCAAGCTTGCTATTGTTTTACCAGATAATCTCATTGAGTGACTAACTGAAAACCACTAAAGGTACTTAGGTACATATAAATCAAGACTAGAATAAAGTAAGTTCTACTGAACTTAGAGTTGGGTAAGTCAAGGGTCTAGCACACCCTTTCTCCAACTCAAGAGAGTCTCAGTTCCCACTAGGGTAGGTAGGTGCCTACACCACACCACACTAGTATGTCTTCTAGGCCAGAAGCCAGTGGGCCTCTGCCAACTAAGTATGACCAAATCTAATTTCAGGAATTGAGAACCATGTGTACATATAGGAAACTGAAGACAGGGAAAAACCCAAACACTCAACGCCTCATAGAGGCTTTGCTTTTAGATGACCTCAGAAAGACCCCAGGGTCTGATGAGGCAGGCAAAGGGGGTGGGGCAGCAGAAGAGGAAAGGCCAGGAAGTGAAAACTTCTATGGAGAGGTGTGGTGCAGCGGCCAGGGCAGCTGACTTCGGAGCAGTGGAGAGGTGTGGTGCAGCGGCCAGGGCAGCTGACTTCGGAGCACAGGGTTCACGGTTCGATCCCCGGCTCCGGCGGCAGCTCAGCTCAGCACCATGTGACTCTGGGCAATAGCTCACTTAATTTCCACTACGGCCCCCAGCGCCTTGAGACCCGTAAGGGTGAGTAGCTGCGCTATATAAAAACGGACTTACATGACCTGGACTCTGATGCTAGCCAGGAGGATCAAAATAATCCTAACCTGGGCAATCCAATTCTTCCGGAAGGTGAGGAAGAAGGCCTCAGTGGCCCTCTATTTACCCCACCTGGAAGGGTTAACAGTTTACCAAGAAGATCAAGATCTCCTTCTCAGGAATCTAATGATTCTGGTACTTCTGTAGGGAGCTCTGTTTCTCATAGGACCTCTGCTTCCCATAAAAGGGAGTCCTCTTATCAGAGGAAGTGCCAACTGCTTGAGTTTGAGAGAGCTAAGCTCAGAATCAAGAGAGAGCAATTGGCCTTAGATAGGGAATCCCTGGAGCTTCAGAGAGCTTCTATAAAGTTGGGGCTAGAGCCCCATGGTGGCAGCAACAGTGTCCCTAGGAGTAGAGAACATACTCATGACCATAGGAGCCTGAACAAGATTGTCCCTCCCTACCAGAGTTTGGATGACATCCACAAATGGATAACTGCACTGGAGAGGGCCTGTAAAGTACAGAGGGTCCCTCAGGAGCAGTGGGCAGCAATCTTGTGGCTCTCCTTTGCAGACAATGGTAGAGACAAGCTCCTCACTGTTAGAGAAGAGGATGCTGATAATTACAAAGTCTTGAAGAGTGCTCTGATTGATTGGTTTGGCTTAACCACTGAGCAATACAGGATTAAGTTCAGAGATACCCAAAAGGCACAGACTCAAGACTGGGTTAACTTTGTAGATTGTGCTACTAAGGCTCTGGAAGGCTGGTTACTTGGCAGTAAATTGTGTGATTTTAAAGGATTGTACAATTTAATTATGAGGGAGCAGATCCTTAATAATTGTCAAAATCAGCTGTTGCATCAGTACCTGGTGGACTCTGATCTGACCTCTCCCCAAGAATTGGGTCAGAAGGCAGACAAATGGGTCAGAATCAGGGTGAGGCAGAAGGTTCAGAACCAAGGTGGTGACTCCAAGAAGCAAGATTCTAAAAACTCTGATAAGGGTGGGGAGAAGGGTAAAGACCAGAAGCCTTCTCAAGGGCCCCAAAAATCTGCATCTGGTGGGGAGTCACAATCAAACAAGGGTAAAGGCAAGAAGAAGCCATGGTGTCAAATCTGTAAACAGAAGACCCATTGGACAAGTGATTGTACCAAGTCCAAGGACTCAACTCCAACCACCACTGCCCCTAAGGCAACTGTTCCCCCTAGTTCAGCTCCAAGTGGTGGTACTGAGAATAAGGGTGTAGTAGGGTTAACCCTGGGATCTGAGATGGACTCTGGCTTAGTCAGAGTTCCAACTCAGGCTGTGCTGATCTGTCATGGAGGCCTGGATATGGCCTCCTTATTTGTAAGCCCCAGTAATCTGGGCAAATACAGACAACAGCCTTTGATCAATGGAAAAGAGGCCTTGGCATTCAGGGACACAGGAGCAAGTGTCACAATGGTGACAAAAGATCTTGTGGCTCCTGAGCAAATCATACTTGGGGAGATGTACCAAGTGACCAATGCTAGCAATGTCAGGACAGACCATTCCTTGGCAGTTGTTAATTTCACCTGGGGAGGGGTAACTGGCCCTAAGAAGGTTGTGGTAAGTGCAGACCTCCCTGTTGAATGCTTGTTGGGCAATGATTTAGAAACTTCAGCTTGGGCTGAAGTGGAACTTCAGGACTCATGCAGAAATGTTGGGTATCCCTGCAGATGTGTTTGCTATGACTAGGTCACAGGCAAAAATGTCTAACACTGAACAGGCCCTGGATAATGAAAAAAGGACCAGGCGCCTTCCAAGAGAAGGAGCAGTAGGGGTAAGGCAGTGTCTTCCCCCCTGCCTCAGAATCGAGACCAGTCTCTTGAGGGAGCTGATCTTAGTCCTGAAGAAGGAACTGTCCCAGATGAGCTTGAACCTGATCAGGTTGAGTTCTTGGGGACAGGGGGCCCTTCCAGGGCAGATCTGAGCCAGGAGCAGCTGAGCTGCCCCTCTCTTGAACCCATCAGACAGCAAGCTGCTGCTGAGGCTGCTGGGAGTGCTAATGGGTCCCATAGGATCTACTGGGATGATGGACTCCTTTACTCAGAGAGTAGAGACCCCAAGCCTGGTGCCACCAGGAGGTTGGTTATACCTCTGAAGTTTAGGGGCTTCCTATTGACACTAGCCCATGACATCCCATTAGCAGGTCACCTAGGCCAAAACAAGACTTGGGACAGAATTGTCCCTCACTTTCATTGGCCTCACATGTCTGAAGACACCAAGGAGTTTTGTCGCTCCTGTGTCACCTGTCAAGCCAGTGGTAAGGCAGGTGGCACTACAAAGGCCCCCCTGATACCACTACCTGTGGTGGGGGTTCCCTTTGAGAGGGTTGGGATTGACATTGTTGGTTCCATGGATCCTCAAACTGCATCTGGGCACAGATTTATACTGGTGGTGGTGGACCATGCCACTAGGTATCCAGAGGCAATTCCCCTTAGAACTACCATAGCTCCTGTGGTGGCAAGGGCCCTCCTGGGAATCTTTTCCAGGGTGGGTTTTCCTAAGGAGGTAGTATCAGACAGAGGTACAAACTTCATGTCTAGTTACTTGACTGCTATGTGGAAGGAGTGTGGAGTAAATTACAAATTTACCACCCCTTATCACCCACAATGCAATGGGTTTGTTGAAAGGTTCAACAAAACCCTAAAGGGCATGATTAAAGGTCTCCCAGAAAAGCTTAGGCGCAGATGGGACATACTTTTGCCCTGCCTTCTCTTTGCCTACAGAGAGGTTCCTCAGAAGGGGGTTGGTTACAGACCATTTGAACTTCTGTTTGGACATCTAGTTAGGGGTCCATTGTGTCTAGTGAAGGAGGGATGGGAGTTACCTCTCAAACCCCCTAAACAGGATATTGTGGACTATGTACTTGGTCTCCGCTCCAGGATGGCTGAGTACATGAAGAAGGCAACTAAAAACCTTGAGGCTAGCCAGGAATTGTAAAAGGCCTGGCATGACCAAAAGGCTGTGTTGACTGTTTATCAGCCAGGACAGAAAGTATGGGTGTTGGAGCCTGTGGCCCCAGCAGCCCTCCAAGACAAGTGGAGCGGCCCTCATACAATCATTGAGCAAAAGGGAGAGGTTACCTACCTGGTGGACCTTGGAACTCCCAGGAGCCCCATAGGGTGCTCCATGTCAACAGGCTCAAACCATATGTTGACAGGGCAGACATGGGCTTGCTCATGGCTACTGATGAGGGACAGGAGGAAGAGAGTGATCCACTCCCTGACCTGCTCTCACAGAACCCTGATGATGGTTCAGTTGATGGTGTAGCCTTGGCAGGCAGCCTCACTGTCCAACAGCAAACTGATTGCAGAAAAGTTCTTAATCATTTTAGACATATGTTTTCACTGACTCCAAGTCAGACTACCTGGTGCACTCATGAAGTGGACACTGGGGACAGTCTGCCTGTTAAAAATAAGATTTACAGGCAACCTGACCATGTCAGGGACTGCATCAGGACTGAGGTCCAGAAGATGTTGGATTTGGGAGTGATTGAACTCTCAGATAGCCCTTGGGCTAGTCCAGTAGTCTTGGTACCCAAACCTCACACCCAGGATGGTAAGAGAGATGAGGTTTTGTGTTGACTACAGAGGTCTCAATGCAGTCACTAGGACTGATGCCCATCCAATCCCTAGGGCAGATGAGCTTATAGATACTTTGGCCTCAGCCAAGTTTCTGAGCACATTTGACCTGACAGCTGGCTACTGGCAAATCAGACTAGCTGAGGATGCAAAAGCCAAAACAGCATTCTCAACCCCTAGTGGGCACTACCAATTTGTGGTGATGCCCTTTGGTTTGAAGAATGCACCTGCCACTTTTCATAGGTTGGTGAATAAAGTCCTGTCACGCCTGGAAGCCTATAGTGCAGCTTATCTTGATGATATTGCTGTCTTTAGCTCCACCTGGGAGGATCACCTGGTCCACCTGAGAAATGTTTTGGAGGCCCTGCAGAAGGCAGGCCTCACTATCAAGGCCACCAAGTGCCAGGTAGGGCAGAGTCAGGTTGTGTACCTGGGCCACCTTGTGGGTGGAGGCCAGGTTCAACCATTGCAGAGCAAATTCCAGACCATCATGGACTGGGTTGCACCAACCACCCAGACTCAGGTCAGAGCTTTCTTGGGCCTGACTGGGTACTATAGGAGGTTTGTCAAAGGATATGGATCCATAGTGACCCCTTTGAATGACTTGACTTCCAAGAGAATGCCAAAGAAAGTTCAGTGGACAGTTAGCTGTCAAAAGGCATTTGATGACCTGAAGCAGGCCACGTGCACTGCTCCCATTCTGCAAAGTCCTGACTATTCCAAACAATTCATTGTCCAAACAGATGCATCTGAGTTGGGGGTAGGGGCTGTGTTATCACAATTGAATGATGAGGGTCAGGATCAGCCAGTAGCTTTTATTAGCAGAAGGCTGACCCCCAGAGAGAAACGTTGGTCAGCTATTGAGAGGGAAGCCTTTGCTGTGGTTTGGGCTCTGAAGAAGCTGAGGCCATACTTGTTTGGCACTCACTTCATTGTTCAGACAGACCATAAGCCCCTCTTATGGCTAAAACAGATGAAGGGTGAAAACCCCAAACTTTTGAGGTGGTCCATTTCCCTACAGGGGGTGGACTATACAGTGGAACATAGACCTGGGAGTAACCATGCCAATGCAGATGGACTCTCCAGATATTTCCACTTAGAACATGAAGACTCAACTGGTCAAGGTTAGTTTATTGTCCTGAGATTTGGGGGGGTTGGGTAGGAGAGTAGGATCTGCTTCTTATAGTTACCCCCACTTTTTGCTGATGTTTCACTGTTTTCGACCTAGTCTGACTGGGATCCTGCTATTCAGGACCCCAGACTATCTGCTTTCTCCTCTAAACTGATTGCAAGTACTTTAGGTACACTCCAGATTAGATTCTGGGGTACCCTTATAAGTCCCTAGTATATGGTGTACTGTGTACCCAGGGCCTAGGTACCCCAGAGGCCTCCCAGGGGCTGTAGCATGTATTATGCCACACCTGAGAGACCATTTAAAATGACACAACAGGTCTGCTACAGCAGCCTGTGTAAGGTGGTGCAGGCACCCCTTAGTTAGATATAGGTTCACTATATCTATCCTAATCACTGCACATATAAACCTATCAGTCACCCCTATAGCAGGCCTTATCAATCCTGAAGGCAGGGTGCTGGGTTTTATGTGAGAGGGTGGCAATGCATGAGCAGAGCCCCTCTGCAGCCTTCGGAACCTATATTCCGGGGTTGTTTGTGATGCAGCCAACCATATATACTTAAGTGCATTATAACCTCACGGTAAATGCTAACTTTAAAACGGCTGCATGGAAACATGTTGTGTTTGGTGTCAAACACCTTGGAATCATACCTCCACACCAGTAACCGGTGTGGGAGGTATGATTCCACCGTCCTAGAGGGAGAAATATGACAACACCGGTACACCCGGTACCAGCTTTCTTGACCCTGGCATCACAAAATGGATGCTGCCAGCCACAGACACGAGTCTGCAATCCTGCTGCTGGATGAAACTCCGGCAGGGGAAGGTTTGACAATAGGTTTCCTGTCACAGGGAGGTGTGACCACCTCCCAGACAGGCTTTACTGTATTGGGGCTGGGTGGGTGCACTCTGAGGGTGCTTTGATGCCTGCACTGGGGGCACATTTGGTGTCCCTGTGCATAGTCCAGCTCAAACCGGTTGCAGGAGCCATTTGCCCCTGCTCTGGCGCGAAACTGGACAAAGGACATGGGTGTAGCCACCCCTCTGTCCTGACCCTCCCATAGGTGGGTCCCCAGAGTTTGTCCCACCCCTTCCTTGGGTATAAAGTAGGAACCCCTGACTACAGGACTTTAGATATTACCTGGACTAAACTCTGCTACAGAAACCAAGTACTTCGACTATCTGCACACCGCTGGATGACTGAAGAATCTCCCTTGGAGTAAAGGAGTTACTCCCCTGCTGAGCAGGCACCTAAACGCATCTGACCGGTTTGCATATACGCAGCTCCTGAAGGACTCCGAAGATTTCTGTAACACAGGAGGTGGGTTCCTGACGTCTCTGAGGTTGATCTGCGCTCTCAGCAATTCTGAGACCTATATCCCTCGTGGGGACCGTGTAACCCTTACCCCTGTGCACCGTGTACATTTGCAGCAGCATATGATTTTCGGCAATCCCTGAAGCTGTGCTCTGGGCTACTTGTAGTCCTGATCCCAAGCAGTAATTCCACTGAAGATTTCCGGCCTACACTCCACGAGTGTTCCATGGGCTGGTATTTAGTGATTCAGCTTGAGGTCCCTTCGCGAACCCTGGTGCGTTGGCCTGTGGGTCCTTGTGAAGGTAACTTTGACTTTCAGTGGACTTTCCTGGTTGCTCCAGACGTGCCCTGACTCTCCATAGCTTGGAGAGTCCCCAGGACCTTGCTGGTCCTCACAGAAGCATCTTTCCTCTAACCGCGTGGGTTGCAGTTGCCAAGGCTTGCTGGTGTTCAATCCGGACACTGACCCCCCAGCACTCGACATCCTTTGTGGGACAGCTCACCTCCGGACCTTGGTCGTCGTCGACATCTCCTGGTCCCCGTGGCTGCAGAGTCAAGCTTCACCTCTTCTCACCTGAAGCACCCAACATCGGTGGGCATTCGATTGCTCCGCTCCTGGTCACGTGAAGTGACCAAGACTTTGTCCCCTCTGCTTTCAGGTTCTTCTCATCTCCGATCCAGGCTTGGATCACACAGGACACTTTTCTTCACCACGGCAGCAGTACTTTTTCGCATCACGCCATTGAAAACGACGAGGGTTTCCGACACCGCTTGACCCCTATGCACCCGGCTCCTCTGGGATAGGTAACACGGGTACCTCGGTACTCTCAAGGGTGCTGGCCTTAGAACCTTCTATGTTTAGCTGGGTTTGCTTAAAGTCCTCTCCGAAGTGTCCTTAATCTTTAAATTTCGAACCGCGACTTTCTCATAGAGTTGTACGGAGCTCGCGCCTGTGTTCGCACGCTGCACCCGTCCTCCGTGGGTCCCCTGTGTCACTACTTTGGGTGGTTCCTTGGGGTCCCAGTGATTCTACGTGCTCTAGGCACTGTGTCTAGTCAAGTCGTGGTTGTTAGACCACTTTCTTAGTATATGGTTTGGTCTCCCCCTGGAGCCCACTGTGTATTGTGCTATTTACTGTCGTTCTAGTGATTTAATATTGTGTGCTTTGTTCTCTGATCTCATAAAGAGGTTAGTAGAGAGTGTTTAGTAATAAATACATATATTTTATATATTCCTTGTGTGGTTCTCCTTTCATTTGGTCATTCAGAGGTTATGAACTGGTAAAACAAGCTGCTTTACATTCCTTCGAGACTTAGCCTGAAGGCTGCTCTCCATAGCTACCACTAGGATAGCTTTCAATAAAGGTTGTCTTTAACCTAATCATCAATAAGGGTAGTTTGGACTGGTGCAAGGTGCCCACTTTAATTAGTGGCCAGCATATACCAGGCCAACTTCTCACAATAGGATGCAACCCTCATGAAAACCCAAGAGGAAAATTAATGCCAGTGATGAACAGAGAAATCTGTGTTATAGATGTGACAGTACAGCATGATGAACTAACCTGGGGCAGCACACTCTCCCAAAACTGAAGTGAGAGGAAGCCACCGAGGAGACCTGGACGGCAGAAGACTGAATAACCCACAATGTCTCACCTACAGGCAGTGAGCAGCTACAGAGTATAGGGGAGCTATTGCATCCCCAGAAAAGGCAAACAAGTGCCACCTCGAACAAACACGAGGAACCAGCACCAGACAGAGGTAGAATTGGACCGAGGAAGGATGTGGGCAAATGATTAAGACAGCACACTGGCACTCCAACCCCACAAGAAACATGACAATGACAAGTAGTGGAGTCTCAGCTTAACGGAAAGCTTGCAAGCCACCAGAACCAAGGATCCTGTCCCCCACTGAAGACAGATGGAGGCATACGACTGGTTGACAGAGAAGAACCCCACTCAACAATACCAAAGAAGGATGGATGCTGAGTCCTTACCAGAGAACAACAAGTGTAGTGAAGAAGCACCACATCAACTCAGAAAACAACATCACTCACTGGCTTGAGGCAAAGCAAAAGAAGACAGGGAAAACAGGGAAGCATATCTCCTGTGAGGCACCCAAAGTCAGGTAAATGAGAGATCACCAAGAAGAACCAGTGGTGGACCAACAGCCAAAGTTTGACCTTGGAAGCAGGGACACCAAAGGACCACAGCAAGGTTCCAGGATACTGAATTCATCCATGAAAGGGAAAAGAAGCAAGCAACCTCAAGACCCAACAAGACAAGATGTCAGGCAATAGAACTATCACAAAAAGAACATTTGGGGCCCATCTACTGAGCACTGGAACACAATCTGCACTTAGCACGGCCAGACCACAAGGATCCATGGCCGCACTGAGGGGTATATTCACAAGAACGTGTGATAACTACCGCAAGAGTAGCGTAACGCAACTTTCAATATCGCAGCCTAGCGCGGGAAAATAACCCCATACAACCACCACGATGGAGATAAAAACACAAAACACAACACCAAAAAACACGCGATGGGCCAAAGCGCGATGAGGAAATCAGCAACAAGCAGCGCCAGGCCTGCAACACACACCTGGCAGGTGTCAAAAATCACCATAAAAGTAGAAAAAACACCCACACAAACTGACCAACACCCAAGCACCATGGAGGCAGCCGGAGCAGGCGCAGAGGACGAGCGCAACCCCACAAGCACCCCGGACGACCAGCCTGGGACCTCGGGGACAGGGAAGGGCAAGGACAAGAAGACGAGGAAGACCAAGTTCAGTCCGCAGGCGAACAGGATCATAGTCACGGAGGTGATGGAACACCATCAACAACTCTTCGTCACCTCCAACGTGTCCTTGGGCACCAAAAATGGAATATGGCGGGACATCGTCGACAAGGTGAATGCCGTCGGAGAGCACAAGCGGACAATGGATGAGGTCAAGAGGCGATGGAATGACATCAAGCGGAAGACCAAGTAGAAACTCAGCGCCAACCAGATGGCAGCAACGCAGACTGGAGGTGGGGGCCCAGCGCCACAGCTGGAGATGGATGACATGGAGGAGCTGGTGTCGACAGTCATCAGTATGGATACTGTGGCCGGAGTCGGGGACCGGACACTGCTCGACAGGACACAACACAACCGCAACAGGGTGAGTGACCACCAGGTACTGGGTGTACAGGGGGAGATGGCCACAATGGCACACAAGCACAAGCAAGCAGGGCACAGTGCACACCCACAATGACCCTGGGTCTTCGCTCAGACCCACAGACTGTCACAATGTACAATGCCATGCTGTCTGAATGTCAACCTGTACCATGCGGCTACATACATGTGGACACATTGTAATACACCATCTCCCCTTCACATCGCAGAGGCATCGTCAACACCTCCTGCAGAGCAGTCACAGCCACTCTTCACTGATGACGAGGAGGAGGACAACACCAGCATCGACACCCAAACCATCCAAGACATCATTGACCTCATCCGCCAGCCACCTCCAGGATCAGGGCAGCCCAGCTGCATTGATGAGACCCCACCCACCACCCAAACCACCCAGCAGGAGGCACCCACAGCCCCGGCACCCTCCCAAGTCCCCCAGGAACAACAAATGGCCTTCCAACGCCGTGTGCTGGAGGGCCAGAGGGAGACGGCCGAGCAGGTGCGGGTGGGGTTCAACCTCATGGCTACCAAACTGGACGCCATCCTTGGGTGTCTATGTCCGCCCCATGGTCTCCAACGAGCCCTGACTGACATCGCTGGAGTCATGACGCGGAGGGAGGAATACCTGTCCACTCAGAGTGGCCCCAGCGATGCCAGCCATGAGCTGGCACACATGCGGAGGCTCATGGAGGAGATGGCGCGGATGGAGGCGGAAGGGATGGCAGCCACCGCTGCACATCAGCGAAATGTAGCTGGGATCTACCAGGCCCTGCATGTCCTCATCATGGCATTGCTGCCACAAGGCGTGGCGATGATGAATGCTGCTGCCCCCACACCATCCACATCTCCGCCCCCTGGTGTGTCAGTGCCTCCCAGTGTGGCAGGCGTATCCACTCCGGCACCTGATGTGTCACTGCCACACAGTGCCGCAGCCGGTACTGCAACATCCACAGGTGGGGCAGAGCACACATCCGAGGACGAGGACGTGGATGGGTTGGCTCTCAGAAGGAGCCATTAGCATACATTTCCGCCACCTGGCCTGTTTCTGCTTGGTCCCGCACATGGCCTCATGACCTTCCACTGGCCCCCGATACACTCCGATGCACTTACCTTGGACAACGACATGGACTGCCACATCCTGTTTGACGACCAATGACACGGCGACCAGACTGCGGACTGTACCCTTCCTCTTCCGCAGTACATGTCATCCCCCGGATGGACTCTGGCTGGCCCTCCACGTGCCCATATTGTGTAGTGTGCTCGGCATTGCCCTGTACCGCTCCAGCTTGATAACTGCACTGGATGTGCAATAAACATCCAGTGACGCACTGCTGTGTAATGTCTTTCATCATTCATGTGTGAATGTGTGGATGAATGTAGGGACAGTGACTTCCCTTGCGTCAATGATGTTCATCCTGTGGGATGCCAGTCAGAGGGTGCTACATTGCATTTTGTGTACCGGGTCCCGTGAACACTACAACAGGGACACACGCATCAGTCACTTCCTTGTCCGGACATGGACTGAACCATGCCCAGAGCCCACGAGTCATTGTTGCAAGACCTGCGCTGGTCCTGGGTACGGCAGGCCAGACCACTCTGCTAACGCTCCAAGGGGGGGCCCTCATTGCTACCCGTCGCAGGCGTACTCGCTGGTGGTGTGCAGGTCACTGGTCTAGTTGTCAGCATGTCACAGCCACTCCCTGAGGGCAGGTTTGCACGCACACCACACCCATCCGGCACAGGCGTCACAGGCCATGTGATTCCGCCTACATAAGGGGCCGACGACGTCACATTCCCCTCTGCCGGTGGTGACTGGATGACAGACGCTCCACGTTTCTCAATCATTAAGGGCCCATGAGTTTTTGCGCACAGGGTTAGTGGCACACGAGGCCTTGTGGACGGCACGGGCCTACCACCACGTGGCGCAGACTGGGGTTGCACAGGGTTAGTGGCACACGGGGCCTTGCGGACGGCACAGGCACCCCGCCACGGGACGGTGACTTTGGGTGCATTGAGTCAGTGGCACCTTAAGCTGCTGAGCGGGTGTGCAGCCTGCGATGATGCCCCGTCCCGGCGGTCTGGACAGCTCAGGTTTTGTGTGCCCTGCTGACCCGCAGTGTAGGCCAGAGCCAGTGGGCAGAGCGGGCCTAGCACCATGTGGCGTCGCTTCCGGGATCCCAGAGTTGGTGGCACCCATTGGGCTGAGCGGGTGTGCAGCCTGCGATGGTGCCGGGTGCACTGGTATGTCCTATGCCATGGAGTAATCAAGACCCAGCACCAAACGTGAGCCCTGGTGGCCTGCGGAGCAGGGCTGCATGATGTGGAGGGTGCCATGTCCGCGGGCTTGTGGCTTGCAGCTGCACATGGTGGGACCTCCTGTCTACGCGCCGTGGCGGAAGGTGAGCATTGAGGCCTGGGTGTGCATGGGCGGGCATGCTCCGATGGGCGGCAGGAGGGGTTAGGGGGCCTCTGCCTGGGTGTTCATGGGCGGGCAGGCGATGTTGTCTTGTGCAAGTGTGTGTACTGTGCCAGTCATGTATCTGGACTCTGTTTCAGCTGATGGCTCTGACTCAGATGTGTGACCTGGTGTCCTGCTATACATACCGGCACGTGGTTGGAGACACACCGGTGGCAGCAGGTGAGCAGTGTGGCCTGGGTGCGCAGGGGCGGCACTCTCTCTCTCTCTCCCTCTCTTCCTCTCGCTCTCCTCTTCTCTCTCTCTCTCTCCCCCTCTCTTCCTCCCTCCTCTTCTCTCTCTCTCTCTCTCTTTTTCTCTCTCTCTCCCTCTCTTCCTCTCTCTCTCTCTCACTCTCTTCCTCTCTCTCTCCTCTTCTCTCTCCCTCTCTTCCTCTCTCTCTCCCTCCCTCTCTTCCTCTCTCTCTCTCCTTCGCTCTCTCTCTGTCCTCTGATGTGTGCAGGACACACCTTCTCATCATGTTTTTTGTCTTACAGGCTGTGACCTAGGTATTGTCCAGAGGGGAGCGGCCATGTGTCTTCATTTCATTTCGGTGTTCATTTTAATAAAGTTTCATTTGTTGCTTCGTAAGTGAATGTGTGCTGCTCATTTCTGTGACGACACATGCATGTCACCTGTTGTGATTGTGCGACATCAAGCGGAATATTTTGTACATGTTTAGGTGTGGCTGATGTGGCATGTCTTTGGTCGGGGGGGTGCCAGGGAGGGGTGGTCCTGGGGGTGGTGGCAGTGGGTGTTGTGGCCCTCTTGGGTGTCCGGGCCGCATGATGGGTGGCTCCATGGCATCTGTTGCCCTTCCGATGTAGCCCTGGGCTGTGCTCTCTTTTGTGGTGCTGGCTGCCGTCCGACTTTACACCAGGTCAGAGCAGGTGTAAATTTCCTGGTGCTAACGTGCCTTATCGCCTGTTTTGTGTTCTTATCGCCGATGTGGCTGGTCGTTGTGAATGTTGAGGTGTGATGTTGTCTCGACTTTTGGCACGGGAACGCCCACTCTGTATCTCATTAGCGATAGTTGCGGGGGTCCTCTGTGGCGATGTTTTTTGCGGCTGCTATCGCGGGTAAACTGGTGCTGTGGGCTGTTAACACCGGCTTGTGAATGGGGAGGTAAATTTATCACGACTTTGGCTGCGATAAAGTGCCGTTAATTCGGCGATAGCTCCTTGTGAATATGCCCCTGAGGGTATTGGCTCAGACATGGGAAACGCAACACCAATGAAGGAACAGACCAGGCCAAGGTGAGAGCAGCAAAAGAACAGAACCCATAGGACATGCACAACCCTTTAAAGGAACTGGAACCTACTAGCTTTGATGCAGTCAAACCACCTATCAGCAGGGACTAAGACATCCCCACAGAAAGCGATCCTAAAGAACTGGAAAAATCCCCTCCAGTAGTAGAAGAGAATGCTTATGAATGAAGCATGTGAGACTGTTGCTGCATCCCAGAAGCTCAAGAGCAGAGGATAGCAAGTGTACCAAAAAGGCAGAAGATTAGCCCTGACCAGCCTCAAGTTAGGAAAATGATCACACAACCAAGAAAGCCAGGACTAACAGAGCACAGTCATATGTATCGGACTATATGCAATACACACACATGCTAAAAAGCAGTAGAGTGCAACACATGGAAAAGTGATGAACAATAGAACCATAGGAAAGCAAATGCTGGGGAGCACATTTAGATTTCAGAAGTCAGATGGATATTGATATGGTAAGTCTTTAGTGCCATTTAGGTTGATAGTAGAAATGTAGCAAGGGGAATGTGTGTGTGTACTGACTTCAAGATCCCAAGAGCTCAGCAAGAAAAGAATGATTCTGGGCTTTACTTTCTTTAATTAAAACACATCCAAAGTTTGGACAGATTTGCTTATGGTCACTTGAGAGTCTGGCTGACTGCATGATCTAATCAAGAATACCTGGATGGTCGCCTAAAGTGACCTGTTTACGGGCTAAGATGAGGTCAAGGATATAATATTTTCTGTGGGTAGAAAAAATGCATAATTATGCCAGGTTGAAGAGCCATGTGTTATTCAGAAGTACTGTCAGGTAGTCTGAGTGATAGTTCCAATTAATGTTAAAGTCACCAAGGCATATGTGTTAGACATGGATGCCCTCAACTAATCTAATCCAATAACGAAAAAAGGAGTATGATCCAGTTGTCTGTGGTTATTATGGAAGATGACAGATTTGCAGGTTCAAATATTACATTTAACTGAGAGAGGTTCAGATGATGACTGAGACTAAGGGCCTGATTACGACTTTGGCATGAGGTGCCAGGTCCGCCCCGCTGCCGCACCACCAAAGGCGTGGTCAGATTGCTCGCCAGATTAGGAGTTTCCTCCTGTCTGGTGGGCTTGTTTTTGGCATTCCCACAGCGGTGCCTTGGAAAATGGGCACCACAATAGGAATGCCAAAAGCAGTTCCTGCACGGCATGGACTTAAAGTCCATGCCGTGCAGGAACTGGGGTGCATGCACACAGGGAGGCACATGCATGTGTCCCCCTGCATGCATCCCCATACGGAGGAGGCCTGGACTCCCTTTGTTTCCTCTCCACCACGGTGTTCATGGAGTAGGAACCTTCATGACACCGCCGGCGGAAAGGAAACTCGTAATATGCTTGGCGAAACCACGGCGGTCCCGCCAAGCTTATTGCAGCCTCCTGACCACCACAACACCATCAGTGAATGACGGTTTCCTGGCAGCTGCAGCGGGGCAATGGTGGTCCGACCTCCCTAATCATAATAGGGCGGTCGGGAGCCACTTTGCACACATGCAAAGTGGGAAAAACGAGGAGAAATGAAAACATTTCTCCTCGTTATGAAGTGGCACAGGATTTTGGACTTGCATCAAAACCCATGGGTGGTTGCATGGGAACGCCCATGCACCACCCATGGAATGCCTCCTTGACACAAAGTAATGCAAGACAACACATTGCACTGTTTTGTGTTACTTTGGTTCACAATCCAACATAAATCGTGGTTTGCATTGGATTGAAAATCTCACTACATCGCTTTGCAATGAGTTTGCATTACAAAAGTAACATAAACCTGACACAAAGTGTTAGTAAATCTGGGCCTAGATCTATAGTTGCAGTCCATTTTTCAATGTTGCTCTAAATAGGGAGCAATAGTACTGACTTGACTGTAAAACCTGGAACTCAGTTTAATCTGAAGAGATACCAGAAAAGAATGGAAAGTGGTACTGGGTGATAGATTGTAGATTGTGGAGTATGTTTTATAGCTAAACGATATGTATAGGTAGAGTTCTTCAAATGCATAGAAGTGTGTGCCAACAGTGGGCCAGAATAATGCCTGTGTTATTGGTAGTTTTTCCCACTGTGTGTATTTTTTCAAATATGGTTAGTCTGGTACCTTGAGGTGGCCTGGGTTAACGAAGGATTGTTAGTTTTGGCACAGCATCTTGAAAGCTATCCTGGTGCTATCACTTAGGATGCTGCAGAAGAAATATAACAAAGTTATACAGAAGATGACGAACAGCTAATTTTTTTTATGACATTACAGAAAAACAAATGATTGTCAAACCAGAAAGTGGAAGAGAAGTCCATATCTTGGCAGATAGATATGAAAATGTTCTCCCACAAGTGTGGTCCAATTTAACCTGTGATCCAGCCCAGCGCAATATTAGCCAACAACATTCATACACCATATACTCACTTGGGCCCATACATTCACACTACACTAATACTTACGCTGGGTGTCAGATGTACTCTTTTATCAAAGTCCCTGCTACCAATTACCTTCTGATTGAAGAGTAATAACTTACCATTGGATCCTTTGCTAATTGGGAAGTTTAAAATGAGTGACATTCATTATAGTACATAATCCTGAAATAACCACTGAGTCAGGAAGTTTTAAAATGTTTATCTAAAATTTTAGCAGAGTAAAATACAGAAAACACGGTACTTGATTGAAATACCCAAGAAAAAGCATAGAAATGATTTTGCTAATAAATGACGGTGTTTAAGGAAGAGGAGAAGATAGAGACAGCAGCGCAACTAAAGGTTGCAGTATAGTTACCTAAATGCGAGAACCAAGCCCCTTAGCCAAGGAGTTGGAAAAGATAGGACCCAGGAAGGATGAAGAGCAAAGACTTCTTCCAGGATCAGGACAGGACCGGTGACCTCTCTACAACGACGCCTGCGACGTTCCCCTCTCTGATACTCGACTTCTCTCGATTCTCCCGTCTAATGGACTCCGCCGCCCCCTCCTCAGGACCTCTTCCGGACAGGAATTCAGTCAGCAACCGATCAGCTGGGCAGTCTGGAGTTGAGAGCGCTCTGGCAGTATGGACGCCTGTTCTTCGTGAACGCATGCTCTGACTAATTTACTAATGCTATATTCTATTATACCCTTCTACGCCCATCTACCTCCCCTTAATGTTGCTAAAATATGGGACCACTACTTCTGATTGGACAGGGACAGGGGGTGGATTCTCGCACCATGTCAATTTTGGCCTAAATTGTGAAGCCTATTGTTTTTAGCTTCCCGCCCCTTCAAATTAATACATTCACTTTATTTCCCACCCGTCTCACGACAAATGTTATACATTTTACAGGAGAAAAGTAACAATTTGTCCGCCAGAAACATTGAGTACATCATCTTCGGCCAATAGGTCGTGGCCTTGGGAGATGTCCAAGTTGACTTCACTTGGCAGGCATACAGGACACATGCGCAGAACCCTCTGTCTCTCGGGTTTCAAGACACCAACCCAGGCCCAAGTTTATGAATTACTAAAAGTGCAAGAAGAAAGTATTAAAATCACAAATAAAATGTTTCACTGTATACCCACTTTCCCTACTCTATTCCCATTTAATCATAATACTATCCTGCATTAGTAGCGTTAAGAAAACGACAATTTAATAATGACATGAGAGCAAGCTTAAGCATGTGAAAACATTTAGCGGCCATTTTAATGCACACTGCGCAGAAGCAGAAGTTTCCCACCAAGCAAAGAAAGACGTCACACCATGTGATCAGGTTGCGACATGCGCAATGAAGTCCGCGCTTTTAGCGGCCATCTTGATTTATAGACAAGCGTTATTCATTAGTAAAACACATAGGCAAGCGTCTATCCCTTCTGTGTTTGTGAAGGCAAAGATTAGTATTGACAGTACAAGTTTAATAAATTAATACTATGAGGAGGATTGCGTACAAGCAAGTTTCATTTTTGAAACCTTGCTCCATCAATCCCCTCTCTGATGGCATTTCTGAGCCATCAAAAAAATACTACCCTTAATCAGATGCCAACTTCTAGCAATTCGTTTCATTCTCATTTTTACTTTTTCTATTCTTACAGTCTCCTTTTAATTTCTTGTATAAATCACTTCTCCATTCTTCTAGTTCGATTTCATCTAGTTTTCTCTTCTTTCCTTTTCCTGTCACTTTATATGTCCCATTCTTTCTACAGCATTTGCACCATATTGTTATTGCTAAAATTATTATTGCTATCCCTGCTAAGGGTACTAATATTTGACCTATAAGTCCTTTCCCTATATTAGCAAACCATGTTCCAATTGACGAGATACTATTTGTCAATCTTTCCCATACACTATCAACTTCCAGTGGTTTTAGTTCTTTCTCAAGTTTAGTTATGTTCTGAATATACATTCCAATTTCTGCACTCTTATCAGGAATATAAGTGCAACAATGTTTCGTCTTCAATAATTTACAGACTCCTCCCTCTTTTGCCAATAGAATGTCAAGAGCAAGTCGATTTTGCATTACCATAGATCTAATCGCAACCATCTCCGTATTAATCATTAGAAAACCTCCAGCAGTATCCGTTGATAAACGATCAACCACTGTAGACAATTTGCATATTTTCCTTGAGTTCAGAATTATTCCCACTGAAGGTATCAATGCACCAAATATATCACCTACAATTTCTGAAAAACTAGCTCTTTTACTACGTATTAATTCATTATTGTTTTCATTGCTTCCAGTGTTTCTTTTTACGTGGTATATCTTTGGAAAAACTATTCCAAAATAACAACTTCCATACCACCTTGCAGGAAGCCTAAAGTAAGCCTTATTCCCACATACATAATAGATTCCAGGAAAAACTGAATCTGTTCCTCCTTTGAGTCCCCAACCTCCAAGAATTAAAAATTGTGTTCACATTCACTGGTACCGATGAAAACATTGTTATAATCAGTCTTTAACCTATGAAGACAAATTTTCCCTTTCTTTACGAAATCCAGAGCCATTGCAGCTTGAGCTTTACCAGGTGTATAACTCCCTTCCTTCTCCGCCCAAGGTGGCAACTGAGCCTTATGCTCTGAAGCTTTCTTTTGAAAATCATATCTTCTATCTTCTACTAAATTCAAAAATATCTTTTCTTCTTCTAGTAAAGAACATGTTAGATTGTGTCTATGTGCATGTGTTATGTCTATCGATTTCATTGTTAAGAAAAACTCTCCCATAAACTGTGCGTCTTGACTAGTAAGCACTGGGTTCATACTCTTGCGAATCGGAACCTCAGAAAATATCACATCTAAGTTTGAATAATAATACTGTAGCCTACCTGTTCTATAAAATAAACTTGTTAATACACTACATGAGATGCCATATGTCAGTGGTAAATGATGGTATGTTAATCCTTCCGCTACTGATTCAGGTAACTTCATACAGACATAACAATTACTAACTTCCATTGTGTCTACATACTGAAACAATAACTTTGTGAAAACATTTAAACTAGTGTCGTTATTAGCTATTTCATGATGAATTTCTGCCTCATCTTCTGCCATTAATTCTACTCTACTGCCCTTCATGTTTGCTGTCCTCCCTTTAGTTTCATTATTAATCTTCTTATCTATTATCATAAGGTAAAGAACTGCTACAATCAGGACTAACCATACTATAAGCACCAATACTAGACTACATATGCAGATTGCACAGCATCTCCTACAACAATTTCGTTTTGGTCTCCCAGTAACTCTATCATCAGGCATTTTTCGACAAGGAAGATTTCTCTTCTTATCTCTTCTTCTTTTCTTTAGATGATTCTTTTGTTTAGTCAGGGTGGTCTTGTTTCTTCTTCGTATGTTAGTTCTGCACTTGTTCCTTCGCCACCACTGTCACTTGACTCTGAGCTTTCAAAATCTTCAAGAATGATATAAGTCCAGTCAGGACCCTTGAATTTGTTATTCACAAGTCTCAGTCTTTTACTTTTTCTTTTTCCTGACTTTTTCTCTTGTTCAGTTTGACTTGTCACTTCAGGTACTTGTTCTGGATCTTCACTTCTGGTTGTTATGTGGTATTTTACTCTTTTAATGACACTTGGCCAATGATCTCCTTTTCTTGTTTTCTTTGTTGGCACTGTTTCTCTGTTTACGTCTTCAAAGATCTCGTTATTTTCACTGCTTAATACTGTTTTGTTTTCTTTGTTTACTGCCTCTTTTGTTTGTCCTCTTTCAGGTCTGATTGTTTTTTTTTCAAATAGCTCCACAATGACTTTCAAGATGTTGGCTTTGTTCCTTTTTTATTTCTTTATGTTCATTTGTATTTACCCCTTTTTCTTTAGTGAATTCTTCTTGATCTAACTGCTTCTGATCAGGGCTTATTGCACTGTGAACTTCTGCAGCCTGACCTGATTCTTCTAAACCTGTCTGTCCCTCTTCAAAGTTTATTAAATCTTCACTGTTTTTAGTCCAATTTTCTTTCCCTATCTGATTTAGTTCAGGATCTTTTACTATCTTTTCTTCTTGATCCTGAACTGCTTCTTCTTCACCTATCTGATCTTCTTCAATTTCTTCCAATTTTGATTGATTTTTCGTTCTGTAATATACTTCAGGAACTTCTACCACTGGTATCCAATCCTGACTAATGCTCGGTTGTTCTCCGTCAGCTTCTCTCGAACCTCTAGCCTGAGATTCCTCAGCTGGGCAACCTTCAGTTTCTTCAGTGATTGGTGTTGTCTGTGGATTCTCTTCTTCAGGTTCTGGTACTCTCTTTGTGTGGTTTACGTGAATCCAATTAGGAAATCTTGCACACTTCACTGCTGTATTGGTGGTCAATATAACTTGACAAGGTCTGCTCCATCTGGGTGATAGACACGTTTCTCTGGTGTGATTCTTCACAACCACCCAATCACCAGGATTCAGATCATGTTCTAGTTCAGGCTGCCTGGAAACTGCGTCTTCTCCAACCTGATGAGAGACAGAACGCACTAGGTCAGCCAATCCTTTGCAATAATCCAAAACCATATCATCAGATATATTCACCAGTTTGTTTGTGGGAACATGTGTTTGTCTCATTGCTCTTCCCATCATTATTTCATGGGGGCTCAATCCTGTTGTTCTGTCAGGTATGCTTCTGATTCCCATCAAGACAAGTGGCAATGCGTCTGGCCACTCTAATGATGTTGATGCACACATTTTTCCCAATCTTGACTTTATAGTGCCATTCAATTGTTCAACCACTCCAGAAGCCTCTGGGCAATATGCACAGTGCAATTTATGTTTAATTTGAAATGCTTCACAAATTAGTTTGATTACTTCACTGTTAAAATGTTTTCCTCTATCTGATTCCAAAGATACTGGGAAACCAAACCTAGGTATGAGCTCACGTAACAACAGTTTTGCAACTGTAATACTGTCATTTCTCCTAGTAGGGTAAGCCTCCACCCACTTTGAAAACAGACACACTATGACTAGTACATATTTTAGTCCTCTGCATGGTGGTAACTGTATGAAGTCGAACTGGAGTCTTATAAATGGGCCCTCTGCCTTCCCAATCTTTCCAAACCCAATTATTGTTTTCCTGCCTGGATTATGCATTTGGCAAGTTAGACATCTCTGGCAAAGACTCTCTGCAACAGCCCTGAATTTGGGATTGTACCAATTTTGTCTGAACAGCCTAATCATTGCATCTCTCCCTATGTGTGAGTCTCCATGGTGCATTCTAGCCATTTGTGAGAGTAAACAATCTGGCATGACTGGTCTGCCATCTGCACTGATCCACACTTCATCTTCTCCTCTTTGGGAGCAACCCACTTTGATCCACAAATTCTTCTCACTTTTATCAACCTCATCTTACAATTTCTTCACCTCATTCCATGTTTCAGGTGGCATATACAGCATAAGTTGGCAGCTGATTCCCATTCTTTCCACCCTCTTATTGACTGACGTTCTGGTTTTGGCACAATGTTGAGCCACCAGATCCGCATATCTGTTGCCGACTACCACCCAGTCATCTCCTGACTGGTGTGCGGCACATTTCACCACAGCCAATTCTTTTGGTGATTGTATTGCTTCTAGCAATTCCCTTACAAATTGTCAATTTTTAATGGGGGATCCTGAAGAAGTCATGAAATCCCTCTGCATCCACAGTTGGCCAAAATCATGCACAACCCCATAACCATATTGACTATCTGTAAATATGGTCACTCTCTGATTCCTCCCAATTTTTCAAGCTTTTATCAAAGCAATCAATTCAGCTACTTGTGCAGATTTTACTCCTGGTAAATAGAATGCTTCGACTATTCCAGTTAATTCACATACCGCATAGGCAGCAGTTAGTTTACCATCTTCATGTCTTTGACATGAACCATCGACAAATAGCTCCCTGTCTGGCTTTTTAAGAGGCTGTTCCTCTATGTCTGGGTGTGGTTTTGTACATAATTCTGTAATTTGTACACAATCATGTTCATCTTCTTCGTCATCTTTATTTGTTTCATGATATGGGTCCGGCAATAAAGTTGCTGGATTTATTATTGTACACCTTACCATGGTCACATTTTCAGCACCCATTATTATCCTCTCATATTTAGTCAGCCGACTAGGAGTAAGATGCTGAGTTCGGGTTCTTGTCAATAGAATCACAACTGCATGTGGAACATACACTTTTACAGGATGTCCCATCACAATTGTCTCGCTTTGTTCAATGCTCAAACAAGTCGCTGCCACTGCTTTTAAGCATCCTGGCAACGCAGCTGCTACTGGGTCCCATGTAGCAGAAAAATATGCTATAGGACGTCTATCTAGTCCATGTCTCTGAGTTAGGACTGAAAGTGCATAATTTTCTCTCTCTTGACAGAATAATGCAAATTCTCTTTTATAATCAGGCATGCCTAAGGCAGGTGCTGAACAAAGTGCGTTTCTCAATTTTACAAAAGCTTCTACACTTTCATCCTCCCACTCGACAGGCTCCTTTGCTTTCTTTTTCGTCATGTTAATTAAGGGCTTAGCTAACATTGAAAAATTTGGTATCCATTGTCGACAGTAGCCTACTATTCCTAGGAACATTCGCACCTGTCTTTGGGTTACAGGCATTTGCATTCTCTTTATTAATTCTACTCTTTCAGAGGTTACTCTTCTTTTTCCCCTCTCAATTTGGTGTCCCAGATATTTAACAGCTGTCCTGCAAAACTGTAACTTTTCAGGTGAGACTTTATGCCCTTCCTCAGCCAAAAGATTTAATAATGCTATGGAGTCAACAACACAGTCTTCTCTGGTGGTCGACGCCACCAATAAGTCGTCGATATATTGGACTAAGACTGAGCTTCCTGGCATCACTAGTTTTTCCAGGCACTTTTTCAGTATCTGGTTGAAGATGGAAGGACTTTCTGTGTACCCCTGAGGAACACGATTCCACACATAGACTTTGTTCTCAAATTTAAATGAGAAAAGATACTGGCTGTCTGGATGCAATGGTATTGAAAAGAATGCTTGACACAAATCAATTACTGTGAACCATCCTGCATTCCAAGGGATCTGGTATAGAATTACTGCAGGATTTGGTACTATGGGACAACATGGTTTCACAATCTTGTTTATTTTACGTAGGTCCTGAACAATCCTATATTTTCCACTAGGTTTCTTTAGTCCCATGATTGGTGAATTACATGGGCTACTCATTACTTCTTTTAGGATGTTTTGTTTTACCATTCGATTGATTTCTTCAATGACTCCTGCTTTTACTTCTGCACTCATTTTGTACTGTTTAGTATTTGGGTAAATCGCACCTTCTTTTACCGTAATTTGAACTGGATCTATTTTTGCCATAAGTCCTACTTCTTTTCCGGTGAAATCCCATACTATTGGGTTTACTGTACCTTTTAATTCTTCTGACAACTCATCTTTTGTTATCAATGAAAACATTTCATCTATTTCTGTACCTTGTTTTGCAACCATAATTTTATATACATGGTCCTCATCTGGTGTCTGGACTGCCACACCATCTGGCATGCAGAAAATTGTACAGTTCATTTTGCACAATAAATCTCTACCTAATAAATTTACTGGGCTAGAATCGCACACTACAAATTGGTGCATTTCTCTGAAATTTCCTATTTTGACTTCCATTGGTTCTGTAAGAGGCTTTCTAATTCTTTGATTAGCTACCCCTACTACTTGGATATCTTCACCAGAGAGAGGAAGGTCTGGGATATCTGCTGATCTCACCGTAGACCTGGTAGCACCAGTGTCCAAAAGGAAAGTAATATCATTACCTTTCACATTTCCTTCAACATATGGACCAGACTGATCTACCTGTAAGGATGCGCCAAGTATGCACTCCTTCTTCCCCTCTCCTAGGCACCGTCATGAGTCGAATTTACAGTAATTGTCCTGCAAAAGAAATTGTGATGTCATATAATCATTCTTACCACTCCCTCCTGGGTATCCAATGTCTGTACCATGTTTTGCTCTGCTTACATTACCCTGAACAGGTGGAGGTGGTAATTGACTCTGGGGATTTACACCCTGCTGTGAGTCATTCTGCGTCTGTGGATTTAAGTTTTGATTTGGGCCATTATTATTCCGAATCTTTTACATTCATCCTTCCAATGCCCCAATTTTCCGCATCCATGACAAGGAAATTTCTTTTTAGCTTCTTCTCTACTCATTCGTCCTCTAAATTTTCCACCATTTCCCGTATCACCACTCGTTCCAGAATCTTTTCCTTGATTTTCACTCGGATTTTCCAAATTAATTCCCTGCTTCTCTGCCATTTTCACCTGTGCCCTCATCACCTTTTCTTGTAATTTCTTGTGTCTATCCTCAATATCGTCTCCACAATATTTTGCATACTTCAGAATCTCATCTATGGGCTTTCCCTGCCAACACAGCATATGCTGTTTAATCATCTGGCAAATCTCTGGCTTCAGACCGTAAACAAATCGATACACAAACTGACTCATGTTCTTGTCTCCAATGTCCTCAAATCCACTATACTGTTTAAACACCTGCAATAAACGCTCATAATAGGAATGTACTGTTTCACTGGCTTCTTGGGTTGTTCGATCTATTTTCACCCAATATGTTTCTTTCGGGGTATTTTCCCTTTCAGGTATGTTATCACCTGCTGATACTTTTTCATCACATCATTTGACGGGGCACCTGTTTCGGATCTCTAGGATATTCATCACTAGGCCAATCGACTGTGATCTTACAATCTGTCCATAAATCGGCAGGTACCACTATGTCAAACAAACCATCTAAATCCTTCAACAACACTTTTGACACCTTCACAAACCTTTCAACCTGCTTGTACCATTCAATTGGTTTTTCTCTCAATTTTGGAAAATCATTCGTAAATGATAAAATATCCTGTCTGCTCCATGGGACATGTACATATCCTCCTCCTGCAACTTCTCGCATTGGATACATCTGGTCTGCTTTTCCTGCTTCCTTCATCACATATTCTGATGCTGTTCTACTTGTTCGTGCTTCTTCCTTTTTCTTGGCCCACCTAGATCTCCATTTATCTAGATCTCCCCATTTTTGTAAAACTAACATTAATTCTCTTATTTGCAGTCTTCTTCCAGATGCATTCATATTTTCTAAATCTTTGTCCATAAATTCTCCTCTATATGGTTTCTGTAATACTTTTGATCTCCCTTTTCGATTCCCATCTGTAGTGCTAAATTGGACAATTTTTCATGGAATATCTTTACATTTCTAGTGATACTCCTGTACAAGAATAATAATTCTTCTTCATCATAGGTATTCAAGCGTTCTACTCCTACATTTCCTGCTATTATTTCTTCTAATTCGACTTTCAATTTATGGATATCCAATACTTTTGGAGGTGTGCATTGTTTAACTGACCCTTGTACCCATCTTTCTAGATCTTCAGGTGTTACTATGGTAGCACTTTTTGTTCCTGATGAAGTTACTAAACTTACATCTTTTGAACCTCCAGGTACATCTTTTCTGGGAGTACTATTTACAGAACCTCGAATAGGTAAATCCATAAGTGATATTGTGGATTCACAGTCACTAAATTGATCCTCAATTATAACTGGAGCTTCAGGTTTGGGGTTACTCATAGGAGTAGGTGCAAGTATGGGTGGTGGACAATTTCCCTGAGTACCATATAATGGAACTACTGGACCAATTGTTACAGGTATGGTCAATGAATCAGGATGTACTTTTATCTGAGTTATTTTCTGTATTAATTCTGTTCTGGTCTTTTCTAGGGCTTCTTTTTCTTTGTCATGAAGTATTCTAGTCGGGGTGAACTCATGCATTACCTGTGGTACCATTGGAGTTTTTGGTGGTGCACTTGGAGTGCATCCACTTGTCCCTTCCTGATATGGTGGGGGATTTCTTAACATTTCTTCCATAAATTCGTCTTCTGAATCCTCATTTCTCATTAAATGTTTTGTCTTTTCTGTACATTTGCCTCCTGATTTCTCTCCTTCTGTGAATAATGGATAAAGTCCCTATGTAATCATTGCCCTTCTCCATTGTTTCATCTGACCCTCTCTTGACTCACGTAAATATCTGGGGTAAAATCCTGGGTAACTCCTATTACTTCTAGATCTATCCCGCTCAAATGCCTCAGTTTCCCATTCTTCTAGAGCTTCGTACTGGGTTAATCTAGGTCTGGGTTCTAAGTCATTCATCCTCAATCTCAAGTTTTGAAGAATTCTTCCATTGAAGGTACCATTCTCGGGAAATGCTAATACTCCATAATTTTTGGTGTATTCTATCCAATTCTCCATCCATACACAAGTATGATAACCTCTCTCCATCATCATAAATGATGCTGGCGTTTTAGCTTGTGGAATAATAATTCCTTCTCTAGTTTTGATTGGTTTGTCCTTTTTAAAATAATTCTTAATCTTTTGTAAGAATGACATTTTTCTCCTTTCTCCGTACATTCTATCTAATCTTCTGTGTACAAAATTATATTCTGCAAAACCTAGGAATCTCCTATCCGGACGAGTTCCTGTTAAAGTCGGATCGCGTTTTAGCATGCAATCCTTATCCACTAAGAATTTTGCTTCTATATTTTCGACCAATCAAATGTCTGCTATCTTTTATTTCTGGGCCAATCCTTGCACGGCCTTTTGGTGACGTTTCTCTGTCAACCCCTCCTTTACAATCTGCTCTTTTCTGTCCTCGCTGGTTTAACCAATCCCAGCGCGGCACCTGTGACGTCAGTACTACTCCTGACTACTGACCCCTCCTTTACAAGTGTCTCTCCACACCCGCTGTTTCAACCAACCACAGCGCGGCGTTTTGTGACGTCAACTACCTCTCCGGCAACTGACCCTCCCTTTACAAAACTTTACGCAAACTTATTTTCACTATAAATCTTAATTAAATTTCAGTAACAACATAAAACATTCGCTATCGTGCCAGTTTCCACTAATTTTGAAAAAGATAGTTTCTTCCACACTTTAGTAAAACCTTTCCGTTTACTAATACATACACTACGAGTAAAAACACTTTCGTCTACTCTTCACACAAGCTCCAGAAGTACCTGTTACTTCTCCAATGTTACCCTTACTAGGTGATATAACATCAAATTTTTATCAGCTTACCCTTTTTGCTATTACTCACACGCATAGAGTCCCTAACGAGTACTTGAAGTCCTGCTTAACTTCTCAGTACAATTTCTGCCTGACAGATAACCTCACTGCAGTATGGCTTCCACTTGCCACCCACTATTCTTTTTCCCTACCCCGGGGTATTCTGGACAACATATAACAAAAACTCAAAATAAGCGGATGTTAGTTCATAAAAAATACAAATAAAATTCTCATTACCCAATTAACAAAGAGTAACAAAAACCATCCTCTGCTTACCAGAAAACTGATCCAGCGCAATATTAGCCAACAACATTCATACACCATATACTCACTTGGGCCCATACATTCACACTACATTAATACTTACGCTGGGTGTCAGATGTACTCTTTTATCAAAGTCCCTGTTAGCAATTACCTTCTGATTGAAGAGTAATAACTTACCAATGGATCCTTTGCTAATTGGGAAGTTTAAAATGAGTGACATTCATTATAGTACATAATCCTGAAATAACCACTGAGTCAGGAAGTTTTAAAATGTTTATCTAAAATTTTAGCAGAGTAAAATACAGAAAACACGGTACTTGATTGAAATACCCAAGAAAAAGCATAGAAATGATTTTGCTAATAAATGACGGTGTTTAAGGAAGAGGAGAAGATAGAGACAGCAGCGCAACTAAAGGTTGCAGTATAGTTACCTAAATGCGAGAACCAAGCCCCTTAGCCAAGGAGTTGGAAAAGATAGGACCCAGGAAGGATGAAGAGCAAAGACTTCTTCCAGGATCAGGACAGGACCGGTGACCTCTCTACAACGACGCCTGCGACGTTCCCCTCTCTGATACTCGACTTCTCTCGATTCTCCCGTCTAATGGACTCCGCCGCCCCCTCCTCAGGACCTCTTCCGGACAGGAATTCAGTCAGCAACCGATCAGCTGGGCAGTCTGGAGTTGAGAGCGCTCTGGCAGTATGGACGCCTGTTCTTCGTGAACGCATGCTCTGACTAATTTACTAATGCTATATTCTATTATACCCTTCTACGCCCTTCTACGCCCATCTACCTCCCCTTAATGTTGCTAAAATATGGGACCACTACTTCTGATTGGACAGGGACAGGGGGTGGATTCTCGCACCATGTCAATTTTGGCCTAAATTGTGAAGCCTATTGTTTTTAGCTTCCCGCCCCTTCAAATTAATACATTCACTTTATTTCCCACCCGTCTCACGACAAATGTTATACATTTTACAGGAGAAAAGTAACAATTTGTCCGCCGGAAACATTGAGTACATCATCTTCGGCCAATAGGTCGTGGCCTTGGGAGACGTCCAAGTTGACTTCACTTGGCAGGCATACAGGACACATGCGCAGAACCCTCTGTCTCTCGGGTTTCAAGACACCAACCCAGGCCCAAGTTTATGAATTACTAAAAGTGTAAGAAGAAAATATTAAAATCACAAATAAAATGTTTCACTGTATACCCACTTTCCCTACTCTATTCCCATTTAATCATAATACTATCCTGCATTAGTAGCGTTAAGAAAACGACAATTTAATAATGACATGAGAGCAAGCTTAAGCATGTGAAAACATTTAGCGGCCATTTTAATGCACACTGCGCAGAAGCAGAAGTTTCCCACCAAGCAAAGAAAGACGTCACACCATGTGATCAGGTTGCGACATGCGCAATTAAGTCCCGCACTTTTAGCGGCCATCTTGATTTATAGACAAGCGTTATTCATTAGTAAAACACATAGGCAAGCGTCTATCCCTTCTGTGTTTGTGAATGCAAAGATTAGTATTGACAGTACAAGTTTAATAAATTAATACTATGAGGAGGATTGCGTACAAGCAAGTTTCATTTTTGAAACCTTGCTCCATCACCTGCAGTATCACCAGACAGGAGGTAGAAAAAAAATCAGGGTGTCCTGGGGAACTATACCAATGAAGTCAGGAATGGCGAAAAAAGGGGCATTATCATGAACTGAGTTGTGACATACACAGTGGATTTTGAATATTATGCTTTTAGAAAAAAGAATGCAGTGAAGGCTGGCCAGATATTAAAGTGCTTTATTTCGGAATAAAGATTAGCACACAGTCTACTCCAGGCCAGTGCCTAGCATGACGCGTTTCGACCGCTCAATCGCGGTCTTGATCAATATATATATATTTTTTTTAATTCCCATTATTAATTTAAAATTATTTTTTATATTAAGTTGCATTTTGAAATGAAGTTTTAATTATGCTTCTCATATATATGCTTGTTAATGTTTACGTTTAAGTTGTATTTATTATGCTTCATGTAATGTTTTAATTCTTATTTTTATCTTTTTAGAAAAAACATTTATATATATAAATTATTCATTTATACATTTAATTTACATCACTCACTAAAATTATTCATTTACAATTTTATTATTATTTTGTATTTTAATAATTTAAATAAAATATGAATAATAGTATGTTTGTATTGTATGATATACTTACCTTTTCGTTTTTAGATAATATGTTCCACAATATTTTTGACTCCATTTTTTGGTAGTTTACATACAACGTAAGTAAGTAAACTCGATATTTTTGTGGATATTTTTAACACAATATTCTGGTGTCACGATATTGTTCTTGACATTTTTTCATTCAATCTTCCAAACAGCTCAGGTGCTGCAGGCAGTGCTATTGCCAATTCAGCTGTGGCCATCCCGTAACATTTAAAGTTTCCCACCATACCGGTGTTTTTATTTGTGCCAGAAGACCTCCCCCATTTTGGATGAGCCTCTTTAATGAAAACAGAGTGACGGCTTGCCAGGCCGGGGTGGCACAGCAGACCTCGGGGCGCTTTTTATTTTTTAGTAACCCTCAATGCAGTGTCTCTGGCACACTACGAGTTTGTTTCCAATATGTGGAGGATACCAGTGAGCTTTTCATCTCCAGGTCTACCATGGGGTACAAGAGCCAATAAAGCCAGCAGATATAAAATTGAAAGTTTTCTGACACCTGGAACACCGGCAGTTGGTCAGTGGTAAAGGTTTTTTCCCCCCAATTGCAGAGAAAGTGGTGGCTTTGTTGTCAGGAAAACCACCATCCCTTGACCATTAAATGAGGTGGAGGATAGAAGAGGTGGGTGGATGCGAAAGCTACCAATTTGTGGCATCTGGACCCTTCTCGACCACCTATAATGAGGCCCTTAGTCTTGTATTTTTTTGCTCCTGCTCAGTTTGTCAACTGCCAATTGGTTCCTATTGTGAATGGAACAGATTTTGTGCATTGTGCTGTTCATTTCAGGGGTGTATATTTATCTGTTGGTAGGAAGAATTGGAATTGTACCAGTTGTTGATAGTTTTGTTATGGGCTGCATGTGTGTGTGTGTCTGTACAGGCTTCTGTTAAGAATGCAAAATGCATGGATCCCATAGGCCTTCATTACGAGTGGCCTCTACATTCGAATGGGTCCGGTAACACCTGTTACCTGCCATATTGGAATTACGTGTTTCTAACTTTCACCCTTAGCCTGGGTGACTGTCAGGGCAAAATGATGAATTTCTGGGGAAATCAGACCCGGAATTACTGATTCCTTATTTCTAAGTGGACCCTTGGCATCCCTTTAATAATAGGTTTGATTTTCTCCATCCCAGAGTTACTAGTGCCCCCGATGTTGGTAAAGCTGGGGGTGGGCACTATCTGGCTGATTTCCCAGGACACTTGTACTGGGGGTCTAAGTATTCTGTATGGTATTGATGTGGTAGCAGAGGATGAGCAGGGAGGGCACCCTGCTCTTGGTGGGGCACGAGCCACTTGTAACTTGTGTATGTATAGCTACAATAAATAAATTTACTTTCATCGCAGCTGCATCCTCTTTTCTGTCCCGCCCTGAGCAGCTGCTTCAGTGCTGTAATACACAAGGTGCTCCAGACACAGTCATCTGTAATACAGCCGAACGGATTTAAGTACATAAATAAATAAATAAAACGAATTTCATTGTGCACGCTGCAACGCCAAATGGCGATGCAGCACGCGCAATGAAATTCGTTTTATTTATTTATGTTCTTAACTCTGTTCCGCTGTATGCCGGAGTTTACTACCCCCCACCCTGCCCCTCCCACGCCCCATCGCCCTGCAGCACTCCCTCGAGGAGCCGCGACTGCTGTAATCACACAGAGCAGCACTGAATGCTACTTTTAGAACATTGTAAACGTTGGCACTCTGATGATGATAATGACAAAGGCTGAGTCATATAAATGTTGTCCTAATTTACCCGTTGCAGGTGCTTGATAAATATCCTCGCTGTACAGAATCCTTTGTCAGTCCTCTTGTGTCTTTTACATGGACGATAATGTTTGCAATTAACTTATAGTTTTGAGTACTCATACAATGCTTGCAGAGAAAACGAGCACTGAGTGGGTGATACTTCTGAAAAATATGATGCATAAAGGTACAGAACACATTTATTTTTCAATGGACAAACACACACATCTTTTTACTCCAAATGTTTCCTTTACTTAGAACTGAAAGACTTTAGTCGAAAGGATCAAGTCCAAATCTCAGCACACTGTAGCAGAAACTCCCAGGTAGGGAACTGAAAATGGATGGGAAAAAGAAAATGAATTCAGATGGGAAATGGAGGAAGATAAACTTATGACACAGAGCCAAGGTTCATGATCACCAATGTTGTCCAGACTTTTCCCTGACCTGAGAAGTCGTAGGGTCCAATCACAGTATGGAAGATTAGACTGCCCATGTTTCTGACTGACCAGGATAGACCCTAAGCAACAGCAGCAACACATGGAACGACTCCTGGTGGCCATCAGACCTAGGACTTGCACCCACTCCCTCCAACCATGCCAGAAACCTCAGAATCATCATTGAGAACTAGCTCATCATGAAATCACAGATCAAAGCTGCCTCCTCTACCTACATCCTCACTCTGTGCATGCTACATAAGATCTTCAAGTGGCTACCCCTACACATGAGACGCACCATGACACATGCCCTCATCATCAGCCTACAGAACTACGGCAATGCCCTCAATGCAGGAATCACCACACACCTCCTACAGAGACCTCAGAGCATACAGAACGCCGAAGCTGGACTCATCCTCGGCCTTCCCCGACGAACCCACATCACACTCCACCTCAGGTAACTCCACTGGCTCCCCGTACAAAAGAGATGCCAATTCAAGCTGCTGACCCACACACACAAGGCTCTACATAACCAAGGACGAGCATATATTAACCACTGCCTGAACTTCAATCAACCTTCAAAAAGACTACGCTCTGCCTCCCTTTCACTTGCCCAGACTCCCTGCATCTACCGAAGCAGAAGTGGAGGATGCCCCTTCTCCCACATCATAGCAAAGACCTGGAACAGCCTTCCCACACACCTCCAGACCATCATTCCACTTCCCGAATTCCGAAAGGCCCTCAAGACCTGGCTGTTTGAATAAGCCTCCAGGACCTGCAAGCGCCTGGATACCCTATTGGGTGATTAGCCATGCTTTATAAATCCTGATTGATTGATAAATATGGGTAGATTGCGAGTGCACCGGATAAGTCTGATCCTTCACAAACCCCTTTTTGGTGCTTTTCCAGCAGAAACCACCAAAATCAGTTTGCTATGCCTCATTGCAGGGGAAACCCCCAAGGTGTCAGATTTTACTGAGTGTAAGCAATATTGCAAGTCCCTGCAGGGCAATCGCGCTCAGGTCCTTAGTATGTAAAGGAAAAATGATCAAACAAGGCTCGTTGACTCTCCGGTTGGGTGCAGTTGAGTGGTCAGAACAATCCTTTAATAATGTCTAAAAAATGATATATATATATATATATATATACATACATGAGATATAAATATATGTAATAAACAAATAAATTAATGAGTAAATAAATAAACCTGAAGAGTTTTGAAGTGACACGTTTGCACCGGATGGCCGTGAAAAGAGGCCGGCGATTGAGCGCGTAATACTCAACATAGTCTGTTCCCGGAATGGGACAGTGATCTAGGACCTTTACATATGGATTAAACGCATTTTTTCAGACTCTGGGGTAGATTTCAAATCTTCTGAGAAAGTGCTGTTCTATTTTGAGCTCGCACCATATGGACCACAGTTCGCGGATTGTGCGGACCAGTGCTTGCCCTGAAGAAGCCCGCATGGGTGAAACGCGTTGGCTGTTGTATGTTCAATAAAGAATAAAAGGATCTACAAAACATAAAAGTGAAAGACTCAATATTTCTGTCATCGTTTTGTGCATCATTTGTGGGATTTGTACCCTATTAACTTATGTTCTTGTAACAATGCCTCTCCCATTTCTTGTATTGCTAAATAAATAAACCAATAGTACGAAATCCTGCATTTCACAAATAAATAATAATAATGAGTAAAACATATCAACACTCGGTAGCCAAGTTGCAATCAAAATATACTGTTTGAAGCAACTGCATTGACCTCAAGCACTGTACTTAGTGGGCCCCAGATGTTTCAACATTTAAGCCTCACAGCCCTCTCTCAAAGGAAACAAAGGCTAATATATGACTGTAGATCTCCACAAACCACGGTCTCCCTCTGTGCTACTTCTATGATCGTAAAACCCTATTCACCATAGGTGGATCGCAATCCACTTTGGTAGAAAAGAATGGGGTAATGCTATCTCATGAGTAGGTCCCAATAATACCCGATCCATCTACCAAAAGTGATGACAGTAGTTTTTGCCATGCTCGGTGCAAGAATATTTGGTATCTGGGCAACAAATAATTTTGCTGCTATTGTGCTCCCTTTCATTTTGATTGTAGCTATCAATGTTTGTATTACAGGTTTTACAAGCTCTCAGTTAAGTTTAACTTAAGACCAAAACTTAGGTTTAACTGAGACAAAGTTTTGGTCTTAAGTTTAAGTTTTGGTCTTAAGTTTAACTTAAGACCACGATTGGTCCGGTTGGTGAGTCAGTGATCGAGCACTGACTCACCAACCGGCACTGCGCTTATTGGAATTCACTCGGTCCTCCGGGACGGCAAATTGTCGTGCCCCTTGGGTTATTATACCTTACGGACCACTCTACCGGGACGGTTAATTTCCTTGATCGCTTTTCGCCTCCCGCGGTTCTACTTACTGGACATCCATTCCGGTTATATGTTTGCTAGCTGAACTTGTGCCGCAACACCATGTGTTGATCCTGACATGGATTTAATGTCAGAATTTCTCGTGTACAGGCATGTTTAATTCTAAAGTCCTGAGGATGATCCCATGAATTTTCGCACAGGGATCGAAACGTCGTCGACACCCCATATACCATATGCATGTAAACACTGTAAATTCTATTGTGCAATGGTATCACTATGTGATTGAAGTCTGTTAATTTTGTTATTCTCATGATTTACAGACACACCACTCTTGCCTGAAAACTCTTTCCTACTCTTATGTTGTTTGTCTATGTTTCTGAGTTGGACGCCGGCTGGGTCCCACTTGTAAATATACATGTATTTTTTCTATGAATGTATTTAAAAATATTAAATATCTGTCCGGCTGGACAAGGAACATATAATCTATTTAGTATATGTTTATTTCTTGATTTATATTACAACTGTTCAGGGACCATTGTCTTTTGAAATAGTATTTACAATACGGCGCACCATGGCGCAGGGTTTTTGGCGCATTGCTGGAGTTGGCGTGAAAACCGATGCAACTTCAGCAATGCGTCAAAATACAGAGGCGATGAGTCAGTTTTCAGTGACGCATCGTCTACTGGATGGGTACCAATATAATAGAGCGTGAAAACGTGGAAAACTCACTTTGTGCTCTATTACATTGGTCTTGTATGTCACGAATACATGTGGGCAGAGTAAAGTTATGTGTACCACTATGCCCACTTGTATGCTTGACATAAGACAGTAATGTCACAAAATGTGACATTTGCTGTCTTACCTACCTTATGTATGCACTTACCTGTTGGGGGGGGACATCATTTCCATAGTAGGAAACTCACTTCAGCTGGCCAACTTCTACTGCAACAGCCAATGCGTCATTCCTTCGCTTGGGTTTGGAAGGTGTAGGGATTGCGATGCATTGGCAGCGCAGCGACAGGCTACATGAAAAAAAAAGTGATAAATACCACTGCGTTAGTTTCAAGGTAGGCGTTTCCGATGAGGCGCCTACCTTGCATGAATTAAAATCCCAGGTGGCGCAGGCGATTTTCACGCAGGTGAAAACTGACGAAACCTGTGAAAAAGTGACGCATCTGCTGCCATGTAAACATGAAGCATATGCAGCACCGCCGTTGTGTCAAAAAAAGTGACGCAATGGCGGCGCAAGGCGAAGCCTGTTAATAAGCCCCCAGAAGGCCTTACCTTGACTATTGGAGTCAATACGTCCAGTGAATCGCTTGCATCAGAGAGAATGCCCTGCAAACTAGACATAGAGAGGTCCTCAAGTGGAACTTAGCTTGTTTGTAGAGTTAAACCTTTGTTGGACTGTTGTCAATGCAGTTACTTTTAAAATGTTTGCTTCTATTTAGGTGTTTCAAATTTTACAGTCGATTTAGTATCCATTAAAAAATTGCAAAACAGTGGCAAGGATATAAATGGTGATATAAAACAGAAGCTTCAAGAATGAAGCTGCAAAACCTCTTAATGGACCACAGAAAATCCATTAATGATGCTGTTCATTTAGTTAATTACATTCACAATAATATATACAGCACGGAACAGTTTCAGTAACCACAAATCAAATGAATGTTTAAAGAGCAGTCAAAGAGCCCTCTCAGCTAATACAGCAGCGCTGCTGAGAAGCAGGAGCTACACTTATAGCCATAGAAAATCCCAGCAGTGAAATCAAAATAACAAAGGAAGCATCAAGTAGCTAAGAACACAGTCTGCAACACCAGAAATGAAGGAATAAGGTTCTATAATTCTGGTATTATATTCTCATCTTCATCTTAGCCGACATCCGCATCAGCAGGGAAGTTAGTTTGCTCCACCTGCTTTTGTTCTGAATAATGCATTTACATCTTTGTAAGCTACTTAAGGCAGAAACATGTTGTAAGAAGTTGGCCTGGTATATGATGTCCACTAATTAAGGTGGGCACCTTGCACCAGTCCAAACAACCCTTATGGTGATTTAAGAGGTCAAAGATAACCTTAGAAAGCTATCCAAGTGGTAGCTGTGGAGAGCAGCCTTCAGGCTTAGTCTTAAAGGAATGTTAAGCAGCTTGTTGTACCAGAATGCAATCTGTTTGTATTGGTTAAATGAAAGGAGAACCACACAGTAGTTATAAGAATATATATTTATTATTATAACACCTTAAATACCTCACAGTATCTGCTACACACAGATAAACACATAGCACACAATACTGTAGCACAGAAACAATCGTAAGTAGTGTTATATTCCATATAGGTACCCTATATAGGCGCAGGTAACATCGCAACCTTTCACCTACATCCTTCCCTACATTGCATACATAACGGTTCTTAGGCACTGACCTTTTAACTAGATATGACACTGCACTCAGAACGCGGGTTTTTCCCTGGTTCGATTCTCATACATTATGCATGAGGCTTCTTGGAAGCACAGCAGGACTAACAGTAGGATTACCATCTCCTGTATAATATTTCTGTATAAAGTTCACGCCCAGCGTCATCCTTTAGGCCGACACAGTAACACAGCAAGGTAGGACCCCTGGGGAGACCTATGGGTATATATACAACACATCTTGCTTAGGAAGATAGAGGAGACCGTGACTTCCCGGTTGACACACTGACCAGAGACGCTGAGGTTCCTGCATGCAGACGCTCCAGCTCGCAGTGGTCTAACATCCCTCGCGGGGTGTCCAACTCGAGACCAGGACGGGGTCCCACACTCTCTAAACTCTCAGGTAATGGGGTGGACTAGATCCTAGAGGGATTCTTGGCATAACACCTACATAGATGCATGGTACATTTAGGTACATCTAGTTAGAGAGGCATCGTAGGAGTACGCACTTTTTATCATGTGTTTTAGGTACATGTATATATTCATGATTTCTGCAAGATGGTAGAACTATACCATCCCTTTACTTTCGTAGTATTGCTAATCATATATCTCTGCTACTGTCTAATGGTTGTTGCAGCTCATATATTCTACACTAGAATAACAACTGTTCAATAAATACTTATTGAAACGCCCAGATTGTTTATTCTGTGCATCTCTCTGAGACAAACTAAGTGAGCACGAGTGACTGAGCGAAAGGTAGTATATTGTTTCCACGATTCTGGGGGATCAGGGTTGTCATGTTCTGAGGTTGCCAGAATCTATTCTCTCCGTGATAAGAGGAGATTATAGTGGCACTGTGAGCTAGCTAATACAGACAGGCTAACGTATCCGGTGGGGGTGCACGGAATCAGTCCGCCACCAAACCCAAAGTTTCTGTTATCCAAACGCGCAGATCCTGTATAGGTAATATAGGAACTACACGACATGGCGCCGCCAACGTTGGTTGGGTACTTATTTAACAGTAGAATGTAAGTAGTTCAGTCATGCTATTCTCAGAGACCCCTACTCACAAAACACCAGAGACGTCTGGAGTGGGTGGGCAGAAACTCCGCCACAGCTGAGTAGGCTAAAAAATCCTATTTATTGGCTGTTGGTTAATCAAGCTTGAAGGACACATTGTTCCTAGAAATTGTGCATAACACCATATCTTGGTTCCCTTGAAAAGTTATTTAGTGTACTAAAAACAATGACTAACCAAGAATTAGACGCACTGCAACAAGAATTGCCCCGCACAGATGGTGAGGAAGATGCAGACGCAATTCAAATTGCACCAAACTTTAGAAATACAGTCACCCTGAAACTACTTGCGCATGGTTTATCGGCTAGGGGTGGCATAGTAGCTTTCGTGATTGAGGCACACGAATGAAACAGAACAGAGGTATTTTATTCGTGGGTTACATCCCCAGCAGCAAATGCAAGAACAAAAACATTTCACTCCTACACGGAAGGAGATGCACCAGCAGAATATTGCCCGTTTGAGGACATTGAGGTTCCGCTCACATACCAGGAACACTTATACTGGTTCAAAGGCGCCCTACCCCATATAAGAAGAAGAGTGAGACTCGGCCCGCTCGGAAGAGAAGGGGCAACATGGCCAATATTAGCGGCCTACACACCACATTCTGACATTGAAACAATGCCACCAGGAGACTTAATCACACAACACAAAGATTTAATTAAAATATACAGAAACTTGACGCAATTCGTCATGAGGACACTTACAGACCAACCAGCGATAGTTGCAACAAATGGAACTCAAATTCAGGGTACAGCAGCTAAAATTATACCACACACGTTACACGTGGTAATGGGTAAAATGCCCACAAAACGTGAACAAATACCATTCTGGGTAGCTCAGAAAATAACGCAGCTAGAGGCAGTATTCCCGAATACTAGCCCGTATGAAAAACACAGAATGCTAACAATCTGCTTGCCCATGGGGATAACACCACAATTAGAGGATTGTACCACTTGGGGTACAGTCTTTGCTGCCATTTATACCAGAACTCATGGTATCCCGTCATTAGCAGTAGTACCTGATGTATTGAGACAGATACAAAATGAGTACGGAGCAGAGCCTGCCCTAAACTTAGGGATGAAGTTACTAGGTAACTATGCCCAGGTATCAGCCATAATACTAGCTAACATTAAGGGGGAAGCAGCTTCAGTGGCCATCCGCCAACGCCTGAGGGAGTTCAATCCTTTAGAACAGGAACACGAACTACCAAAAATAATTGAAACTGCATATGCAGAATTAGGCAGAGATAATTTGGGTGGGAAAGCTTTAAAACCACAACTGATGGGCGGTCCTGAAAAGGACACTTCCAAGCAGACACCTGCTTCAAATAAGAAGAAGTGGGACAATAAAAAACAACAAAACTTTAAAGAAAACAGATCTCAATCCCGAGGTAGATCTACTCCACAGGAGCCCTCCGAAAAGAGGTACAACCTTAGGAATAGGGAAAATATTAGGAAACCTGACAGGTATCAGGATACTGATACACGTTCCTCTTGTCCCTTCAAGGGTTCATCGAAAAACTCCGAGAGGGAAGGACGGTCAGCCAGACAAGAAGAGCGTACAAAGTCCAGAGACAAGCAGCACGCTCAAGATCACACTTCTAAAAAAGAAGAGAAACCAAAGCAAAAGCCACAGTTCAAAAAGAAGAAAGTTGCAGGTCTAAAGATAAGACATGCCCAGAATTCTGAGGACTCGACTACTGAACGGGGAATGGGCTCTGACGATGCTAGACAGTGCGGCAGAAGTAACAATAGCTCGCCAGAACCTGAAGGAATTTCTGGTGACAGCGGACTTGAATGATTATATCACGGTAGAAACACCCGATACTAGGGTAAGTGTCCCACATAAAGTATATGAAATAACGCTCCAAATGGAGGGGGACTAATGTAGAACAGTGAGAGGTGTCTTTTGGGAGAACCTGTCGTTTGGCTATGATATTTTATTAGCTGAACAAGATTGGGCGCCAGCATTCGTCATAGATTGCCCTAAAGGAGAAACAGTAATTCTTCCGGCCTTCTCAGATCATATTCCCAGGCACTTGCAACACACATATGCGCAGGAGTGGGCGGTAGATCAGGCTCCGGCATTATACAAAAACCATGTTGGATGGGATGAAGATTCAACCCACCACATAATTCCTTTAAAAAATACTCCAACTGCACAGAGGCAGTATCCAATAAAGCAAGAAGCTAAAAAACAGGTCAGGGAGATCTTAGATCAACTTGAATACCAAGGGGTGATTGAAACTTGCACCTCACAAATTAACAATCCTTTGTTTCCTGTCATGAAACCTTACAACACATATCGTCTAGTTTTAGATTACAGACATTCAAACACTTGCACTAAGACATTTGAAGTCCAAAATGCACACAGTGCCGCATTAATGAATAACATTGTGCGGAAAAAATATAAAACAACACTTGATATCTCAAATGGATTTTTCTGCCAAAATATAGCGCCTGAAAGCAGGTATCTAACAGCATTCTCAGCGCTAGGGACCCAGCGTCAATTTTGTCGACTCCCCCAGGGGTATAAGAACAGCCCGGGGTTGTTTTCGGTCAGAGTAACTGAGTTACTTAAAAATTTGGACGAAGAGGCATTGTCCTATGTGGATGATATTTATCTATCGGACGATGACCTAGAGGAACACTTGAACAGAGTGAATACCATAATTTTGGGATTTGCATCTGAGGGCTACAAATTCATCTTTAAAAAATCTAAAATTGCCCACCTTAGTGTCCTGTTTTGAGGATATGAGCTTTCAAGTGAAAGAAAAAGCCTGGTAGCAAATGTTTTAGAAAAATGTGCGCTGCTCCAACCTCCAAAATCATTGAAAAATTTACAGTCAATTCTGGGATTTCTAAATTTTGGTAGAACATACATTTTAGATTACACAGAAAGAGTAAAACCTTTCTACGACTCAATAAAACCTGATTTTTCAGTAAAACAATGGACACAGGAACATACAGATACACATTGTTCCTTACAAGCTGACATGATAGCTTCCAAACACTTACAGACACGCGTGAACGTACGCAACCTGGTGATCCGTATAGTTGCGGGTCAATCTGGGTACACCTATCTAACATATAATGAAGGTGAGACAGTACCAATTGCATATAAATCACATTTGTCCACAAATGCTGAGATGCGCTTCGCATCTACAGAAAAGATTCTGACAGCACTACAGACTGCTGTAGTGAGAGAAAGAGCACTGGCTCAGGGGAATCGAATAATAGTAGTAACTCCGGTTCCAGCCTTAGAGGCTGCGACAAAGGCAAGCGTTCCTATTGCTAAAGCTTTACATCCGAGATGGATACAATGGGCTAATTCTCTCACTGCAACAGATGTAGAATACAGGTACGACCCAAATTTAAAGACACTAGCATTCCTGCAATACGAACAAGAATATCCTCTACCAAACGAAATAATGACTCTAGATCAGTATGAATATATAATTTACACTGACGGATCTGCTCAACCGGCCATAGGAAGTAAGCAACAATATAGCGCAGCATGTGCAATCGTTAAAGGTCGCATGCGGGATGGAAAGTTCCACCCAAGTTGCACAAAAACACAGTCCCTAGGAGACTGCATGGCACAGCTGGCAGAGTTAAAAGCGCTGACACTGGCACTGGTAAATACGGATCGAGAATTCCCCACACTAATTGTGTGCGATTCCTTTTACTGTGTGCAGTCTTACAATTAATATTTGCAGTACTGGGTTCAAAACAGGTTCAAAGATGCAAAAGGTGGCACAATTAAGCATAAAATGCTATGGGAACAGGTAGTGGAGTTGAAAACCGAACTACCGAGGGCTCACGTGATACATACACTGAGTCATCAGCGTGATGGCGTTCACGTTGAAGGGAATTCATTGGCTGATGAAGTCGCAAAGGGGGTTGTACGCATGGCTTCCGTAGCTGCAATCACTCGTTCTAAAACGAGAATAGACGGTGAGATTATGGTAGTTATTAAAGCTTGGCGCAGAAACAGCGGAGCAGTACCAAAAAAGTTTCCACTCAAGTACTCCTACAAGATAGATGCCAATTACATTCCATTTGCTCAGATTCCTGGAGTGGGGGATAGAGTAATTCCAAACATGGATCGTAGGTTAGGTTTATTTCTAGCAGCGCACGAAGGGATAGGTTTTGCACATGCAGGAGTTACAGCGACTGTTTCATTATTGAAACAGCGCTATTGGTGGCCTGGATTAACAAAGCAGACTAAAGACTATGTTTTGAAATGCGACATCTGTCAGTAGATGAAAGGTTCCACCGTAACACGTCCAGCACAGACACCATTATTAATATCTGACAAACCACTAGCGTGTGTTTACTTGGACCACTGTGGCCCCTTACAAAGAGATGAGGCTTACAGGTATATCATGGTTGCAGTGGATTCCTGCTCGAGATTCCTATGGGTGTGGCCCCAACGCTCGGCTGACGCTCGAACTGTTATAAAAGATTTGCGAGTCTTCATAGGGACATACGCAATTGGCACATTACATTCTGACCAGGGCCCTGCGTTTAGCTCTCGGGCTTACAAGGAGGCCATGCGAGGATTGGGTGTAGCATTGCGGTACTCATCTCCGTACCATCTCAATGGAAATTCGGTAGTGGAGAGAAAAAAACGGGACTTAAAGCAATCTTTAACAGCTAGAGTATTAGGCACGGGTGAGAGTTGGGTAAAACATCTTTATGGGGTCCAGTGACAACATGCCAACATGCCAAGAAGTTCTCTAGGGGGTGTCACTCCATATGAGGTCCTATTTGGGACAAGAATGTGGGTACCTGATCTTGATTGTGAAGGCACAGTGGCGCGGATAAAAAACCATTTGATATCCATGATCGTTTGGCTGTTTTACAGGATCTAAATGAATCCAGGACACAACAAAGTAATGTCCATCTAAAGCAGACCGCCACTGGGGAAGTCAAATCAGTCACAGCAAGACCAGTCTGGATCCCAAAAGTCGGGGATCTGGTAAGAGAAAAGATAGCGGACAAGAAAGAATTTGGGCCATCATACAGAAAGCCTGTACCAGTCCTAGCAATTGAAGGAACACGTACATTGTACGTCTACCGCCTCTTGCCGGAAAAAAGGAGAAAAGAGTTGTCTCAATTGACCTAATCAAACCACACTATGTGGCCGATACTAAGCAGTAGGCCACGTGGACTCCAAAGTAGCAGACGCCCTCCTCTCGTTACAATTATAGAAGTTCAAACGGAAAGACTCATCACGTTCGAAGAGCCTCCAACACGGAATGAAGGACTAAGCAACAATGCTATGGAACTCGTTCCCCTTGAACCTGAAGCTCAACTTCAAAATCAAACTCAAAATGAGAGACAACTCACTATTAGACCAAATACAGATGTCTATGTCAACGTGCCTCGACAAGAGCAAACCACGATTTCTACAAATCCTGATGCAATACCAACAGTTGATCGAACTGCTTCTGGCTACTTCATAAACTTTGATACGTTTTCTTTGGATCCAAGCGAACCGGAAACGACGCCAGCCAAAAAATCACGCAAACAGCAAGTAAAAGACTTTCTGAACTTTCTTAAAAAGACTTACCTGATGTCACCCTGGGTAGAACTATGGATAATCACCGGGATACTTTTCTTTCTTTTCTGGGTAGGCTTGGTAATAGTTTTTAGTATGCTTATTAATGGGAAATACATTGGACAAAGCTCTGCAGCCCAAAAGGTGAACTTACTTTTAAAACCACACCAATCATCTCGTCGAGAACAAAGAGACTTGTCATCAGTGAACATTACAGCAGTTCCTATACCTGATGGTATAGTTTGGGACAAGGTTGATTTCGATATATTTGGTCCGACCGAAATTTTAAGAATTCCTCATTTATTTAAAATATCATTGAGTGATATCATTACCTCCAGTACATTTTCCAATGATTGGGATTTTGAAACTGTTAATAACATGTTATCAGATTTGGAAAAATCTGCTGCGTTTCCTAGTAGTGAAACATGGGAAGACACATCAGATTTCGAGAGTATGTATTGTTAACAACACTATGGTCATCACTTTTTGCATAAATCTGCTAATCCTAGAAATGTGTTCACATTCCGCCAGTGGGAACATTGTCCAACACCGCCGAAAGGCAGTTCAAAAACATTAACACAGAAGTTTCCATATTTTTCGGGGCTTAATATGTCTGACCCAGCCTCATATTATTATAGGGTTGCACCAACATCAGAACAGAAAAATATGTTAACAAACACCAAACAGATTTACTCTGCTGCTTTTATTGCCCAGTTGTCTGAACAAGGTTTCGACTTATGGAAAGACACCATAGACTTAAAATCAGTCTGGGGTACTAGAGAATGGCAAGTTCAGGGAACAGAAGCTTTGTTTAGAGCATGCCTCATCCCTCAACAAATCATGTTTTTGAACGAGACAGTGCAACAGACGTCTTGCCTTGGACTAGCCAAGCACAAAGACTTGAACACACCTCGGTTGCCAACTCCATCACACACCGAGGGCAACATAACATCACAGGAAGAAATTACAGTAGATGACCTCATACAATACAACAGATCAGACCTGATTGGAAAAAATGGTTGATTTGGCCCACAAACACTAATATTTGTCAAGCAAGATTCATGGGTAAAACCGAAGGGTTGAGTATCCATAGGCCAGATCCACGTTATGTACAGAGACAACATCCAGGGGTAGTGACATTCTACAGTGTTGGGAAGTTGTGCCTCGATTGGCTAAAAACCTCAACACTCACACAGGTGAAACAACACTTATCCTTACTGTCACAAGATGTGGATCTTAGGGATTTTCTAATGGGTCCCAGGAAGCCACGTCAGAAACGTTTCTATTATGCTGTCTATAATGAAATTTGGAAAATATCCCAACAAGAGGCCGCAGAGAGGTTACGGGAAATAGACCGTATAAATCTAAAAAAATCTCTAGCAGTGGTAGACAACGGGTTAACCACATTGACCTCCAGGATATATTCCTTAGGCAACATTGTATCTTCTGCGATAGACATACTAGAACAAGATTTGGCCATATTACAACACGGGCAATCACAGTTACGTTCTATTATGTTGTTAAGCTGGACGCTGCAATCTTTGCGTGCAGGCTACGTGCTTGGTGTTTTATCAACAGCACGTCTCTGTTTTCTGAATACAATCTAACAGATAAACAGATAGAAATGGCACAAAGGGGAGCAAAATATACAATGCTGCGTATTGAAAAACTGGATAGATTACCATTCACAGTGGCAGAATCACCATCCACAGAATTGCTAATCCATGGCCACATAGCTCTACCGGTCACTACTTTTCAGTTTCAATATTGCCTTGAACAAAAACAGGCAGGCAGATATGAAGAAATGGGTGAGGAATACATTAGGGGATCATGGGTACTACCATACAGATTTCGATGCCGGAGTGGGGATCGAGAAGTGTTTCTGAGTGGTACAAAGTGCGAGAATGCTTTAAGTGGATCACTCATATGCCAGGATATAATGTTGCACGGAGCTTGTAATGGTTCTGTAGCAAACCTGTCCTGTCATTTGAAGGGTGCCCCAGCTGCAGTGATTACTCCAGCATTCAGGCTACTTTCAAATGGGAGTTACTTGATGCTGAACAGTCAAGGCTGCTGTGGCATGCTCCCGGGCATTGCATGTCTGGTAACCGTGAGCTCCAGGGTTACTTGTTGTATGCAAGTATTGTTTCCACCGACACATACAGTCAGGGAGGCGCCGTTATGGCCTTCACTGAATGTTTCCTTAATACGGTTTGATACTCTAAGCAGAATGAAAGCCATGCTTCTACAGAAGTCTGTGCCCTTAACCTCCGCTCGAGAGACTTTTGATCTCCAGATCGCAAGGTCTTCGGCAGAGATACAGGCGCTCATTCATACAAACTGCCCTTTCCATTTCGTAGAAATGGTAAATCGTATCTTTAACATGTCTGATACGACAGGCATTGTCCACCTATTTAAGACCATAGGTTCTGGACTTCTGAGCACCTTTCAGACGGTACTTGGAGTTATAGCAAACTTCATACACTACGTATTCGGAAGCATCTTTGGAGGACTTCTGCTGATCCTGTTTCTAATAGCAGGTATCCTGTTTGTTTTCTATTTGCTACGCAATGGACGTCCCAGTCACCAAGGCGATGGAAAGAACACTCCTGGAGCGTAAATACCATGACCGCGTGGCACAACTGCTAGGCATGCCTCGCCTAAGAGAACTAAGTGAATCTTGGTTCTTGTCATTTCGACCGGTCTGGATAGACTGCATCTTACCTGTCCTCCGATGCCTGTTTTGCGGAGAAGAATGCGTGTTAGACCTTTGTTTGACATAAACATCATGTGCGCCACCGGACATGAATGCTTTACTGGACCCAATAACGGCCCATGTTCTGCAGTGTCCTCAGCGTATTCCAATGTTGATGGCGGCATTCCTTGAGCCACCCCAGGTAGTAACTGCACCTGTTGGTCTGAACACCGGCTCCTCCTCTGACACCCAGGCTTTGGACGGCGCACAGGCTGCCCCAGCACCGGCTGCGGACAGCGTGGAACATCTGTACTCAATTGACGTGCTCTGCGAGGTGCTACAGGGGCCGTCTACTGCGGAAGCAAGCAACGAAAATGTTGCGCCTACCAGCCAGGACACATAAACATTTGAACTCATTTGGCTCGTCGTGTGCTGGGAAAAATTCGCCCTTTTTTAAACAAGCTCAGATTTGGAACTTTGAAACTAAATTGACTTTCCTTTCATTTTTTGGGCATACATGTTTTTTTTTAATGATTATAGTAGTCCGAACTATAAAACACGGACACTTTTAGAGCTAGAAACATTTCCTTTTACATTTTTTTAAGTTTTTAGAATTTTTTAGAATTTTTTTAACATTTTAGCTAAAGAGATGTTTTATAAACTTCGTGTGTACCACTATCTGGTAATGTTAGTAGTACAGTAATAGGTTACATATGTCGTCCATTCGGAAGAGGAGTGGGTGTTATATTCCAGATAGGTACCCTATATAGGCGGAGGTAACATCGCAACCTTTCACCTACATCCTTCCCTACATTGCATACATAACGGTTCTTAGGCACTGACCTTTTACCTAGATATGACACTGCACTCAGAACACGGGTTTTTCCCTGGTTCGATTCTCATACATTATGCATGAGGCTTCTTGGAAGCACAGCAGGACTAACAGTAGGATTACCATCGCCTGTATAATATCTCTGTATAAAGCTCAGGCCCAACGTCATCCTTTAGGCCGACACAGTAACACAGCAAAGTAGAACCCCTGGGGAGACCTATGGGTATATATACAACACATCTTGCTTAGGAAGATAGAGGTGACCGTGAGTTCCCGGCTGACACACTGACCAGAGACGCTGAGGTTCCTGCATGCAGAGGCTCCAGCTCGCAGTGGTCTAACATCCCTCGCGGGGTGTCCAACTCGAGACCAGGACGGGGTCCCACATTCTCTAAACTCTCAGGTAATGGGGTGGACTAGATCCTAGAGGGATTCTTGGCATAACACCTACATAGATGCTAGGTACATTTAGGTACATCTAGTTAGGGAGGCATCGTAGGAGTACGCACTTTTTATCATGTGTTTTAGGTACATGTATATATTCATGATTTCTGCAAGATGGTAGAACTATACCATCCCTTTACTTTCGTAGTATTGCTAATCATATATCTCTGCTACTGTCTAATGGTTGTTGCAGCTCATATATTCTACACTAGAATAACAACTGTTCAATAAATACTTATTGAAACGCCCAGACTGTTTATTCTGTGTATCTCTCTGAGACGAACTAAGAGAGCATGAGTGACTGAGCGAAAGGTAGTATATTGTTTCCACGATTCTGGGGGATCAGGGTTGTCATGTTCTGAGGTTGCCAGAATCTATTCTCTCCGTGATAAGAGGAGATTATAGTGGCACTGTGAGCTAGCTAATACAGACAGGCTAACGTATCCGGTGGGGGTGCACGGAATCAGTCTGCCACCAAACCCACAGTTTATGTTATCCAAACGCGCAGATCCTGTATAGGTAATATAGGAACTACACAACAGTAGCACTAGTACACAGTGGGCTCCCGGGGAGACCAAACCATATACTAAAATAGTGGTATAAGAACCACAACTCGAGTCAAGACAATGTCTAGAATGTGTAGAATCACTTGGACCCCAAGGAACCACCCAAGGTGAGCAAGTAGGGACCCCACGGAGGACGGGTGCAGTGTGAGAACACGACCGCGTGCTACGTACAATTCAATGGGAGAGTTGCGGTTGCAATTTTAAAGTTAAAGGACCCTTCCCAGTGGATTACAAGGAAACCCTTTGGAACATAGAAGGTTGGAGAGCCACCCCACCCGTGGATACCGAAATACCAGAGTTACCTATCCCAGGGAAGCCGGGTGCATAGGTCTGAAGTGGCGTCGGAAACCGCTGTCGTTCTCAATGGGAGTCTTCAAAGAAATGCCACTGCTAGAAAGAAGAAAAGTGTCCGGTGGAATCCGCATGTGTATTCTTGATGGAAGGAACCTGAAAGCAGAGGGGACAGAGTCTGGGTCACTCAAGAGTGACCAGGGGCTCGGTAGACGAATGCCCACCGATGTTGGGTGCTTCAGGTGCGAAGAAGGAGACCTTGACTCTACAGCTGCAGGGACCAGGAGATGTTTAGGATGACCAGGAGCCGGATACGAGCTGTCCCACAAAGGATGTCGAGTGCTGAGGGGTCGGTGTCCGGCAGCAGCACCAACAAGTCTTGGCAACAGCAACGCACGAAGAAGGTCAAGAAAGGTTACGGTCTGGCCCAGCAAGGACCAGAGGACTCACCACAGCAAGGGGAGTCAGGGCAAGCCTGGAGCAACCAGGGGAGCCCAAGAAAATCAGGATTGTCCCTCAAATGGACCCACAGGCCGAAGGCACAGGAGCCGCAAGGGGACCTCTAGCAGTTTCACCAAACAACAGCTTGCAGAGCACAGAGTGCGAGGAGGCCAAAGTCCTTGGTACAAAATGTGCACAGAGGTTGAGGCTATCGACAGCCCAATGCACGAAGTTGGAGAACACCAACAAGCATATGCACTTGCAAATGTATGCGGTGCACAGGGGTTCAGGTTATGCAGTACCCACAAGGGATACAGGCCTCAAACTTGGTGAGAGGGCAGGTCAACCTTAAGGAACGTAGGAACCCACCTCCTGTTTTGCTGGAGCCTTCAGAGTCCACAGGAGCTCAGGATCAGCAGACCAGTCAGTTGCATTACGGTGCCTGTGAATGCAGGGAAGTGACTTCTTCACCCCAAGGGAGATACTTCAGTTGTCCTTGATGCTCCACAGGTCCTGCATGGAGCCTGTATGGTGCACGGGCACAGACGATGCTTTGGACGGAGAGGAAGACGAAGTTGGGCCCAGTCGAAGTCCAGCGAAGTCCAGAGTGTCCAGACGGTCGAAGGTCAGTGGTTTCTTGTGCAGAATCTTGTCCACGTTGAATCTAGGGTCCTACAGCCAGGTAAGACCTTTTGTACCCAGGGGAGAGGGTTGGACAGATTCAGGGGACCCTCCCAGGGGAGGATCAGGACAGGGAGGTGGTTACACCCAAGTCCTTTGTCCAGTTTCGTGCCAGAGCAGGAGCCAACAGCTCCCAGAACTGGTTTGAGCTGGACTATGCACAGGGACACCAGGTGTGCCCCTCGTGCAGACTTTCAGGCACTTTGGCAGTGCCCCCATCCAGCTCCAATACACTAAATCCTGTCTGGGAGGTGGTCACACCTCCCTGTGACAGGATGCCTATTGTGCTGCCTTCCTCTGCTCGAGCTTGGCACAGCAGCAGGAGGGCAGAAATGAGTCTCTGGTCGGCAGCATCCATTTTGTGCTGTCCGGGTCGAGAAGGCTGGTACCGGGAAGACCAGGGACCCACGAAGCTTGCTTCTGAGGGGTGGAATCATACCTCCCACACCGGTTACCGGTGTGGAGGTATGATTCCAAGGTGTTTGATACCAAACACGATATGTTTTGTTTCAGCCGTTTTCGAGATAGCATTTACCGCGAGGTTATAATGCACCTCTACTTATATGTCTGGCTGTGTCACAGACAACCCAGGAGAATGGTCTCCGAAGGCTGCAGAGGGGCTCTGCTCATGCAGGGGCACCCTCTCACGTAAAACCCAACACCCTGCCTTCAGGATTTTCAAGGCCTGCTATAGGGGTGACTTATAGGTTTTAAGTGTAGTGACCTATAGATATAGTAAACCTATATCTATCGTACATGGTGCATGCACCATCTTACACAGGCTGCAATGGCAGGCCTGTAGTTCCATTTTGCATGGCCTCTCATGGGTGGCATAATACATGCTTCAGCCCATGGGAGGCCTCTGGGATACCTATGCCCTGGGTACATGTGTACCATATACTAGGGACTGACAAGGGTACCCCAGTATCCAATCTGGAGTGTACCAAAGTACATGCGTAACATTTTAAGGCGAAAGCAGATAGACTGGGGTCCTGATTAGCAGGATCCCAGTCAGACTAGTCAAAACAGTGTAAAATCAAGCAAAAAGTGGGGGTAACCATAAGAAGCAGATCCTACTTTCCTACACAACCACCAAAAGTAAGGAGATGAGACTAACCTTGCCCAGTTGAGTCTTCATTTTCTAAGTGGAAATATCTGGAGAGCGCATCTGCATTGTCATGGTTACTCCTAGGACTATGTTCCACTGTATAGTCCATCCCCTGTAGGGAAATGGACTACCTCAAACGTTTGGGGTTTTCACCCTTCATCTGTTTTAGCCATAAGAGGGGCTTATGGTCTGTCTGAACAATGCAGTGAGTGCCAAACAAGTATGGCCTCAGCTTCTTCAGAGCCCAAACCACAGTAAATAGCTGACCAACGTTTCTCTCTGGGGGTCAACCTTCTGCTAATAAAAGCTACTAGTTGATCCTGACCCTCTGCATTAAGTTGTGACAACACAGCTCCTACCCCCAACTCAGAAGCATCTGTTTGGACAATGAATTGTTTGGATTAGTCAGGACTTTGCAGAATGGGAGCAGCACACATGGCCTGCTTGAGGTCATCAAATGCTTTCTGACAGCTAACTGTCCACTGAACTTTCTTGGGCATTCTTTTTGATGTAAGATCATTCAAGGGAGTCACTATAGACCCATATCCTTTCACAAATCTTCTGTAGTACCCAGTCAGGCCCAAGAAAGCTCTGACCTCAGTCTGGGTAGTGGGAGCAACCCAGTCCATGATGGTCTGGATTTTGCTCTGCAAAGGTTTAACCTGGCCTCCACCCACAAGGTGGCCCAGGTACACAACCTTACTCTGCCCTATCTGGCACTTGGTGGCCTTGATTGTGAGGCCTGCTTTCTGCAGAGCCTCCAAAACATTCTTCAGGTGGACCAGGTGATCCTCCCAGGTGGAGTTAAAGACAGCTATATCATCAAGATATGCTACACTATAGGCTTCCAGGCCTGTAAGGACTTTGTTCACCAACCTTTGGAATGTGGCAGGTGCATTCTTCAAGCCAAATGGCATCACAATAAAATGATAATGCCCACTAGGGGTTGAAAATGCTGTTTTTGGCTTGGCATCCTCAGCTGGTCTGATTTGCCAATATCATGCAGTGAGGTCAAATGTACTCAAGAACTTGGCTGAGGCCAAGGTATCAATGAGTTCATCTGCCCTAGGAATAGGGTGAGCATCAGTCCTAGTGACCTCATTGAGCCCCCTGTAGTCCACACAAAACCTCATTTCTCTCTTACCACCCTGGGTATGAGGTTTGGGTACCAGGACCACTGGACTAGCCCAAGGGCTATCTGAGGGTTCAATCACTCCCAATTCCAGCATCTTTTGGACCTCAGTCCTGATGCAATCTCTGACATGGTCAGGCTGCCTGTAAATCTTATTTTTAACAGGTAGACTCTCACCTGTGTCCACTTCATGGGTGCACCAAGTGGTCTGACTAGGAGTCAAAGAAAACATGTGTCTGTATGATTGAGGACCTTCCTGCAATCAATCTGCTGTTGCTCAGTGAGGCTGCCTGCCAAGGCTACACCATCAACTGAGCCATCATCAGGGTTCTGTGAGAGGAGATCAGGGAGTGGGTCACTCTCTTCCTCCTGTCCCTCATTAGTAGCCATGAGCAAGCCCATGTCGGTCCTATCCCCATAGGGTTTGAGCCTGTTCACATGGAGCACCCTGTGGGGGCTCCTGGGAGTTCCAAGGTCCACCAGGTAGGTGACCTCTCCCTTCTGCTCAAGTATGGTATGGGGTCCAATCCACTTGTCTTGGAGAGCTGCTGGGGCCACAGGCTCCAACACCCATACCTTCTGTCCTGGCTGATACACAGCCAGTACAGTCTTTTGGTCATGCCAAGCTTTTTGTAATACTTGACTTGCCTCAAGGTTTTTGCTGGCCTTCTTCATGTACTCAGCCATCCTGGAGCAGAGACCAAGTACATAGTCCACTATGTCTTGCTTGGGAAGTTTGAGAGGTAACTACCATCCCTCCTTCACCAAACACAAGGGACCCCTAACTGGATGTCCAAACAAAAGTTGAAAAGGGCTGTAGCCAACCCCCTTTTGTGGGACCTCTCTGTAGGCAAAGAGAAGGCAGGCAACAGAACATCCCATTTTCGCCTAAGCTTTTCTGGGAGGCCCATGACCATGCCCTTTAGGGTATTGTTGAACCTTTCAACCAACCCATTGCATTGTGGGTGATAGGGTGTGGTGAATTTGTAATTCACTCCACACTCTTTCCACATTGCAGTGATGTAACTAGACATGAAGTTTGTACTGCTGTCAGTTAAGACCTCCTTAGGGAAACCCACTCTGGGAAAAAATCCCAGGAGGGCCCTGGCCACCACAGGAGCTGTGGTGGTTCTAAGGGGTATAGCCTCTGGATACCTCGTGGCATGGTCCACCACCACTAGAATGTAACTGTGCCCAGATGCTGTTGGAGGGTTCATGGGACCAATTATGTCAATCCCAACCCTCTCAAAGGGAACCCCCACCACAGGTAGTGGTATTAGGGGGGCCTTTGTGACACCGCCTGACTTACCACTGGCTTGGCAGGTGGTACAGGACCGACAAAACTCCTTGGTGTCCTCTGACATGTGAGGCCAGTGAAAGTGAGGAACAAGCCTGTCCCAAGTCTTACTTTGGCCTAGGTGTCCTGCTAAGGGAATGTCATGTGCCAAGGTGAATAGGAAGCCCCTGAACTTCAGAGGTATGACCAACCTCCTGGTGGCACCAGTCTTGGGGTCTCTACCCTCCGAGTAAAGGAGTCTTTCATCCCAATAGATCCTGTGGGATCCACTGACACTCCCAGCAGCCTCAGCAGCAGCTTGCTGTCTGAGGGGTTCAAGAGAGGGACAGGTTTGCTGCTCCTGGCTCAGCTCTGCCCTGGAAGAGCCCCCTGTCCCCAAGAACTCAACCTGATAATGTTCTAGTGCATCTGAGACAGTTCCTTCACAGGGACTGGAATCACCTCCCTCAAGAAATGGATCCTCTCTCTGAGCCTGGGGGGAAGACACAGCCTTACCCCTACTGCTCCTACTCTTGGAAGGCACCTGGTCCTTTTTTCATAATCCAGGGCCTGTTCAGTAGACATCAGTTTGGCCTGTGACCTGGTCACAGCAAACACATCTGCAGAGATGCCCAGCATTGCTGCATGAGTCCTTAATTCCACTTCAGCCCAAGCTGAAGTTTCCAAATCATTGCCCAATAAGCATTCCACTGGAAGGTCAGATCAAACCACAACTTTCTTTGGGTCAGTTACCCCTCCCCAGCTGAAATTAACAACTGCCAAGGAATGATCAGTCCTGACATTGTTAGCATTGGTCAATTGGTACATCTCACCAAGTATGATCTGGTCAGGGTCCACAAGATTTTTTGTCACCATAGTGCCACTTGCCCCTGTGTCCCTGTATGCCATGGCCTCCTTACCATTAATCAAAGGTTGTTGTCTGTATTGGCCCAGGTTACTAGGACTGACAAATAAGGTAGCAATTTCCATGCCACCATCACAGACTAGCACAGCCTGAGCTGGAGTTCTGACTAGGCCAGAACCCACCTCAGAGCCCAAGGTTAACCCTACTATTCCCTTGTTCCCTATACCACCACTTGAAACTGTACTAGGGGGAGCAGTTGCCTTAGGGGCAGTGGTGGTTGGAGTTGAATCCTTGGCCTTTGGACAATTGGCATCTTTTGTCCAATGGGTCTTTTCTTTACATAAGTAACACCAAGGTTTCTTTTTGCCTTTCCCTTTGTTGGATTGTGACTCCCCCCCAGATGCAGGTTTTTGGGGCCCTGATGAAGACTTGTCATCTTTACCTTTGTCCCCACCCTTATCTGAAGTTTTAGCATCATGCTTCTTTTGGTCACCACCATTGTTCTGGTTTCTCTGCTTCACCCTGGTTCTGACCCACCTATCTGCCTTCTTTCCCAATTCTTGGGGAAAAGTCAGATCAGAGTCAACCAGGTATTGATGCAACAACTGATTTTGGCAATTATTAAGGATCTGCTCCCTCATAATCAAATTGTACAATCCCTTGAAATCATTCACTTTGCTGCCAAGCAACCAGCCTTCCAAAGCCTTAATGGCACTATCCACAAAGTCTACGCAGTCCTGATTCTGTGCTTTCTGGGTGTCTCTGAACTTAATCCTATACTGTTCAGTGGTTAAGCCAAACCAATCAATGAGAGCACTCTTCAGCACTGAGTAATTGTTAGCATCCTCTTCTCTAACAGTGAGGAGCTTATCTCTACTTTTGTCAGCAACGGAGAGCCACAAGATAGCTGCCCACTGCTCTTGAGGGACCCTCTGAACTTTACAGGTCCTCTCTAAAGCAGTTATCCACTTTTGGATGTCATTCCCAACATGGTAGGGAGGGACAATCTTGCTCAGGTTCCTATTGTCAAAAGAATGTTCTTTAACTCTAGGGACACTGTTGCTGCCACCATGGGACTCTAGTCCCAATTGTTTTCTAGCTCTCTGGACTTCTAGGGACTCTTTATCCAGGGCCAATTGCTCTTGTCTGAGCCTAAGCCTAGCTTTCTCAAGTTCAAGAAATTGGTATTCCCTATCAAAAGAGTGGTCCCTCTTGCTAGATACAGAGGTCCCTTCAGACTGTCCTGAGTGATGTGACTCTGCAGAGGGAGATCTAGATCTCCTTGGTAAACTCTGCACTCTTCCAGGAGGGGTGAAGAGGGGGCCATTTTGGCCTTCCTCACCTTCTCCCTGAAGATCTGAGTTGTCCAGGTAGGAATCATCTTGATCCTCCTGGCCAGGGTTTGAGTCAAGGTCATAAAAGGTGTCACCTCCTGACCTGTCCTCATTCCCTGTCCCACCCACTTTCTCCTGTTCATCTGACCCAGGGGTCTTCTTAAGATCATCAAGCAGTAAGGCCTCAATGAGGCGGTGGGTGTTTGCAGTTCTCCCTGTCTTCAGCTTCCTAGAGGCACACAGGGCTTTCAATTCTTGGAATGAAAGCTCACTGTATCTAGAGTGCAGAGAGCCACTGGCATCTCCTTCAGAAGACATACTAAGTGTTGTGAGGTGTTGCACCTACCTAACCTAGTGGGAACTAAACTCTCTGAGGTTGGAGAAAGGGTGTGCTAGACCCTTGACCTACCCAACCCTAAGTTCAGAAGAACTTACTTTATTCCAAGCTAGTATTATATGTTCCTAGTGCTTAGTGGTTTTCAGTTAATCAATACAAAGATTTATCAGGTAAAACAATGCAGGCTTGAATCCCAACAGCTGCCACCAATGTGAGAAGTTGGCCTGGTATATGATGTCCACTAATTAAAGTGGGCACCTTGCACCAGTCCAAACAACCCTTATGGTGATTTAAGAGGTCAAAGATAACCTTAGAAAGCTATCCAAGTGATAGCTTTGGAGAGCAGCCTTCAGGCTTAGTCTTGAAGGAATGTTAAGCAGCTTGTTTTACCAGAATGCAATCTTATTGTATTGGTTAAATGAAAGGAGAACCACACAGTAGTTACAAGAATACATATTTATTATTATAACACTGTAAATACCTCACAGTATCTGCTACACGCAGATAAACACAAAGCACACAATACTGTAGCACAGAAACAATCGTAAGTAGCACTAATACACAGTGGGCTCCCGGGGAAACCAAACCATATACTAAAATAGTGGTATAAGAACCACGACTCGAGTCAAGACAATGTCTAGAATGTGTAGAATCACTGGGACCCCAAGGAACCACCCAAGGTGAGCAAGTAGGGACCCCACGGAGGACGGGTGCAGTGTGAGAACACGACCGCGTGCTACGTACAATTCAATGGGAGAGTCGCAGTTGCAATTTTAAAGTTAAAAGACTCTTCCCAGTGGATTACGAGGAAACCCTTTTTAACATAGAAGGTTGGAGAGCCACCCCACCCATGGATACCGAAGTACCAGAGTTACCTATCCCAGGGAAGCTGGGTGCATAGGTCTGAAGTGGCATCGGAAACCCCGTCGTTCTCAATGGGAGTCTTTAAAGAAATGCCACTGCTGGAAAGAAGAAAAGTGTCCAGTGTAATCCGCAGGTGGATTCTTGATGGAAGGAACCTGAAAGCAGAGAGGACAGAGTCTGGGTCACTCAGGAGTGACCAGGGGCTCGGTAGACGAATGCCCACCGATGTCGGGTGCTTCAGGTGTGATGATGGAGACCTTGACTCTACAGCTGCAGGGACCAGGAGACATCGAGGATGACCAGGAGCCGGATACAAGCTGTCCCATGAAGGATGTTGAGTGCTGAGGGGTCGGTATCCGGCGGGAGCACCAACAAGCCTTGGCAGCGGCAACACACAAAGAAGGTTAAGGAAGGTTACGGTCTTGCCCAGCAAGGACCAGGGGACTCACCACAGCAAGGGGAGTCAGGGCAGGCCTGGAGCAACCAGGGGAGCTCAAGAAAAGCAGTGTTGTCCATCAAATGGACACACAGGCCTAACACTTAAAGTAAGACGCTCCTGTGGGTCTTAGGTGGGGTGCACAGCATGATTGACTAGCATTCTTTAATATGTCCATAAACAAGACACACACACTAATGTTAAAGATATACAAGTTAAATGTCAAAGATATACAAGTAAAAGGGCCGGGCCCATAAGTTCTGGACCTATTTTGGAAACACAATTTGATAGTTCTTTTTCGCAGCATGAAAGCGTGGAGGGGAGAAAAGTCCTCAGGGAACCAATCAATTCATCTATAATCCACTTAGACACATAGTAACTACAGACAACTACTTAAGGTTAGTTTAATTTATTACAAAGCCAAAAACAACTGAACATAAAGACACCTCAATACGAGGGTATAGAAATACACCAGATTCAGCATGAAGCCAAATCTGCGTATCCAGTTCAGACGATGCAGCATGAATAAAACAATGAGTTCAAGAAGTAGAATGCAGAAAATCAGATAGCATGAGTCCAAGTTCCCTTGCATTGGGGGTTGGTGAGTGAAAAGCATTACATCTATCCCTACACTAACTCTAAAGTGACATTCCTACTTAAACAGTGTCAGGAAGAAGGATAAAAGGTGTCAGCATGTGGAGTCTTCCTAAGAAGTCTCTCCACCATCAATGGGTCATGTAGCATAAAGCTACAGAGACAGAGCTCGCTCCACGTTGCTCTCTCTCCGAAAGCAAAAGAAGTAGTGGGCCCTCTCCCTAATCCCAACAGCACATTATTCACCTATGTGACATTCCCAAGATCCATTGCGAGTCACGCCATCCGCTTCAGGTACAATCCTGAAGGCATTTTTCCACAGGACAATGGTGTTCTTTCCTTGCTTCATTTTGTCCTTGGTTCCCAGGCCTTCTCCTGTATGAAGCACGACAACTTTCCTTTATCGACTCAAGCCACACGATTGTAACTTCTCCTCTCCTTGCCTGACTACTAAAACAAAGACATTATTCCAGCTAACGAGCGCTTCTTTCACCTGCAACACAAATTGTGAGAAAGAACAAATTCCACAGCACACATTAACTTATTAATTATTAAATATTCAACTTATTAATTCTAAAATGAGAGTTTCCAGGGAACTGCACTTCAGGTCTACAAAATTCTGCTAACATAAGAAAACATAATATGAGCTTTACGAAATTGCATAGAAATTAAGACACTTACGGTGAATACATCTACCTACATGTAAAATGACACAATTAATAAACACATTTAGTACATGAACAATTGTCAGCTTCACAACACGAGTTCTTCACGTTAATGGTTTCTGCTAGTTACACTCACTTTCTACTATGATTCTCCATGTTACCCTTCAATGGCCTAGAATTCATCATGTTTCAGGTTAATACATTTCAAATTCTAACACGTCATGTTACTACAACAAAGGATTATATGCAGATGCTCTCTACACGTGTGATAATAATGCACCCCTACAAATAAAATGTGATTTCCGCTACATCACAAGTTAATAGTCTTTTGATATGGGAAGTACAATTCTTCTGTTTTTAACATCCAGGTAAACATTGAATTCTTGCTGAAATTCTCCCACTTGTAGGTCAGATTGTAGCTGGCGATAAAACAGACTTTTTCACCTCATGATACACCGTCAAACGTTATAGTATCTTCTTCATTCACAAAAGATGGCAGTAGTTATTTACTTTGTTATGTCATGACTTGGCTAGGGGAATGGGTTGTTCCTCGATGTTGAGCATCTCAGACTACGTCTTCTGACCAAGCTCAAGCTCAAGCATTAGCACCACCTAGCTCTACCTTTTAGATCCTTGCTAAGCTTGCAAATTCCATCCCACCTCCTACAAACATGGTCTTCACTCCACCGCAGAGGGAAGCTCATATCCTATTGCTACTGTTGAAAGGTCTGTATGCCCCACCAGTGAGAAAGAGGCTCAAGGGTTTAGGAAGGACCTGAGTTAACATCAGCAGTGTGATGGATCCCATGCAACCAGGGGAACCTTTAGTGTGGGCAACCGAGCACTTGTCATATCACGTAATGTGCAGCGGGCAGTAGCTTAATGCCCACTCTGGTCAGATACCTCATTGTGTAAGTATCATTCTGACACTTCCCTGTTACTGCTGCTGTGAACCAAATATCCCAGTAAACTTGTAAATCTCTCAAATGCTATGTTCTGAGGGGAGATTGGGAGGATCCTTGAAGATAAGGTTTTGGTCATGTTCGACGCTGGGTTGTTGAAACTCAGATGGGCAGCATTCAAGACAGAAACCTCTCATCTGTGACCCTCTGAGTGTTCACAGACACATGCACACGTGTGTGTGTGCGTGAGGCATCACTATTAGCTGACAAAAGGAGTTTTTTCGAATTTGTCTCTCACACCCTTTGGTTTACATTTTATTTTCTTCACCATCACCCTACCACTGTGCTCATGTTGGAAAAAACCCAGTGCCCTTTCGTCAGTGGCCTTCTCTGACACAGTTTGAGAGTGAGCAGCAGGCAGGGAGAGTCAAATTAACTGTTTGCAAGCACAGACTTATCTAGTTGACCACTGGGTTCATTTAACTGATCTGGCCAGAGCAACTTTAGCCGCTATACATCAAACTGTCTTGTTTGACCACTGCTAGTTCAGGAAATGACATAGAACACACTCACCATAGGTGGTTGCTACCATTGGTGTGTGCAATTGCATATGTCCAGGCCACCCACCAGCACTACGTGACAACAGATCACCACATTGTGGAGGGAAAGCAAAGAGTACAGTAAGTGGCAATCACAGCCAGACTTGGAGTATCATTGTCCCTGACAAGCTGCAGTATCGACAGGAGGTGAGGGTGAAGTGCTGCCACCATAGGCCTTGCTAGGTTAGGCAAAAAGTGGTGTCTTTTATTGGCCACGGGAATGGATGTGGGTGACTGTAAACTTGCTGCAAAATATATTTATGTCAGTACATTACCCATACCCTGAGCCCCAATGTCACGGCTTCCTCATTATCCGAAATACTTTAGCCTGCCCAAACAATGACTTGGTATTTATTCACCAGAACGTATGCTTCTCCTCCCCAATTTTTTCCACAGGGTACAGATTCCTTCCACCCCTTTCCCAGGGAATAACAAACAGCGTCACCTTTCTATTCGCCCTGAGCAAAGCAACTCAGAACAGCTTTTCACTGTGCATAAGTCAACATTATTGACTGTGTTAATGATTGTTTTCATTTGCATAACGCTTCCTACTGGTACTGTTAATTTAGGACAACTTTAAAATGTTACATTAGCACTCTTTCATCCCTGTTTACTTTCAGAATGTTTGTAGCTTATTGAAAAGCATCCTTTGTCTGGAAGCAAATTACCTTTGTCCAGTGGGAGGTCTGTTACTCTTATCCAAGAAAATAGGGGACTCAGGGCTTTTTACTGTTACTCTCACACCTCTATGAATTCAAAAATACTGCGGGGCAGGAATTCATTGTTTGCGGAGTAGCTGTGGTCCACTAAAGGCAATGAATCTACCTAAATATTCTACTATGAGTTTAGGATTTAATTATCTAATTGTTAATTTCCAGGGAAGGCAAGCAAGATAAGATATCAGACAACAAATCACTAATCATTGTACTGCATTATTAGAATAACACTATGAGAGATAGTGAGTAGCTGATTTCTATGTAGGCCAAATGTTATCATACTGGTAAAAAAAAACTTAAATATATTGTACTACGTTAGAATACCTTCTGAAATTAACTGATGTTTGTTTTGGTAGGAAACACCATTTCCTGGTACGTATAATGTGCGAGATTTTATCCAGGAAGCTGAATTAAATCCAGTGCGGAAGACCTACAATTTTAAAGGGGAAGGCAGAAAGAAATGCCCTAACATGGGAAGGAGTGGAGAATATTTGATGCCTGGTTGTTACAATGTAATTGAATCCATCCAAATCATAGACAAGAGGCCAAGCACCTACTCATTCAAAAGCACACCAAGAAGCAACATCTTGTTAGGAGTGAGAGATAAGGTATGTTATTGTTTTTATTTATATCGTATCAGCGTGAAAAAGTACTTTTATGTAGCGCACAAAGTCAGCTGAAGTGTCTCTAGGCATGTTACGTTTTTGGGATCCTGAAAGGTAATGGATTGAAGGTGCACTTGTCATTCCCATTCCATCTCAGGACAGAGGAGAGGCAAGGAAGCCAAGTTGTGTCACCTGCGTGATAGGGGTGTGTGGGCGAGAAATGGAGAGGGTGGCCTGTAGCGGGACAGGGAGTTGGGAGTGAATGAGGGTGGTCTGAGGGAAGAAAGTGAGGGTGACATCTAAAGGGAGAGAGGGGTAGGGGAGGGTAAAGTGGGTTTGGAGGCAAGTGGGCAAGGGAGATGGTGGCCTGCGGGAGAGACAGACAGTAAAAGCAACCTGCAAGAGGAGAGGGTGAAGGGGAATTAGTTCTGTTGGGAAGTGTGACGTTTTGGTGGTGATTTGCTTGCTGGATAGCTAGCATGTGGCCGCCTTGTTTCCCATACATGTATGCCAGCCACATGTTCCCTTTTTCTCATAGTTCGGCACAAAAGGAGGACCCTCCTGTTATTTTGGTATATATGTGTTATTTCTATAGTGCAAGCCTTGCCAAAAGGCAGTAGTGCGCTGTTTAGGATCAAAGGCAATGATACAGTCAGAGATTGGAAGAGGAGCTGGGTTCTGAGAGTGAAGGTGGACTGCTACTTTATCATGATGTAGTATTCTTTAAAGAGCTGCGTCTTCGGCTATTTCCAAAATTGGAGCAAGATTAGGGAACCCCTGATGAATACTGGGATTTTGTTCCAGATCCTGAGTGCATAAATGGAAAAGGCTTATTGCCTCATTTGTTTCTGTTTTGCACTTCATTTCCAGTCTGTTGAAGTCTAGGACCCGACTGGAAACCAAAATCAGCCCCTGCAAAAATGTTCAAATCAGCCCCACAAGAGGCTGCTACTGGGTCTGTAGGGACATGGTTGGGTCATAGCAACCCATGCTTCTCTGGAAATGACCCCCCGACCCCCAGCTGCTGGGGAAATGCCAGAGTGGCAGAATGTCCAGTACGGCCATGATGATGTCCTGGCTGTAGGTGTGCAGAGAGCTTGTCACCTGGATAGGAAAAGGTGCAAGACTTGATGGCTTTGTAGATGATGTAGCAGGTTTATAATATGGTATAGGCTGGCAATGGGAGTTGAACTGCACCATTATATGAAGGACACCTAACACCATTTGATATTGCAAGTGTTGGCATAGGGGAGGGAGCATAAGTATAGTGTATCTGCTTCCTCTTGCTTCTTTTGCACACTCAAGCATAAGGGGAACCACAAAAGACCTGCAAGTGGCATGTGTGCCAAAATTACCAAATGGGGCTTGCTGGCTGTGCATGTGCCCATATCTGCTTTGATGGATACAGATCTACTGTGATGGTACTCTGAAAAGGAGAGAGTAATGGGAGTTCTGAAGAGGAGCAAAAATGTTCTAAAAAAGATGGTCTCAAATATCTGTGGACATCCTTCTGTGGATACCTCAAATATAGCAAATTGATCTTAACTTGTCACATCTCCAAAGTACTATTAGAAACTTTATGGGCATGATGTTTGCTCTCTGGACACTATAGAATGCTTAGGATTGCTTTGAGAAACTCTGGAACACCTCAGAGTTCCATCACTTTATAAAGGAACTCGGCCTTCAGCCTTGTTCCTCTTTATGGTCATGGAACTGCTCGGTGACTTGCCATATCCTTATATTATGTGACGGGGTACTTTATCCCATATATATTACATATGGGCACTCACCACTGTGGAGCTATATTTTGGACAGATTTTCCAATAGAAGAATATTTTTTGTTTTGCTATTGGCTTTGGCTACCTTTGACAAATCTTTATGGAAATGTGGAAAAACACGGTTTTGGAGAAATTAAGGTTCAAATGTTAGTGATAACTTGACAAATGGTGTCAGAATGTTCTCTGATTGGACACTTCAAAGGGGAGCTCCCAATGCTGATTGGTGGGTCACAACCTGAACAGTATGTTGCGGCAGGTATTACAGGACTCAGGGACATGGTCCCTGTGTTCTGCGAATTAATTAATTTAAAAAAACATAAGGGGCAGGATGAACACACCCTGACCCCAAAGGGCATGTGAAGAGAGGCGGCCCCAAAGGAATCCGCCTCCACTGAGTGGCCGGCCACAACATTGACAACTTGTTATGGCAGCTATTACTGGACTCTGAGACCAGGTCCCCATTGAAAGGCATTGGAGTGAAAGCCTGTTTTTGAGGGTCACAAAAAGGAGCACATATATAGGAGGATAACAGATTTTAGTCATAATATAAATCATTTGGTGGTGGTACGATACTAGGTTTAGGATTGTGGTGTATTCTAAGGTGATTACCAAACACAACACGATGATGGACGGAGTGCGGAATTTTTCAGCCACTCACCCCCAGTCAAGAGATCTGGGTTGAATCCATTGTTCTTTTGCTCACTTTGCCACCCCAGTTTGGACTGAGCTATATGGAAATCAGTCCTGACCCTGGATCCGAAACAAGCATCCTGGGACCAGTATTCTGAGGTGATTTTACCATATGGAAAATGCTGATCCTCTGCTGAGATTTGGTGAACCATGTATGAGTAAAGGCTATTTTCTTCTTGAGATTTTCTCATAGAGGTTATATAAGGTGTTCCAGAGCTAAAATGAGAGCATTTTGTCTGTAAATATACAGTGTCTTCCTCAGCCATGTGATAATAAAACCTGACATACTGAGTAAACCATGTACTTCCAACAGCAGCAGCAGCCTGTCAGTTGATTCCAAGTGTTCTACTGCAGCCTCCTACAGTGTTCTAATGAACAATTAATGTGCTTGCATACTTATTTAAAAGAAATTTGTGGCACATCATAAGCCATCTTAATTGAATCAAAGCTGGAAAACGAAAAATATTTCCTTTAGCAATGAACAAAATTAGGGGTTCATTTTCTCATACAGTTAGTGCTGTAGAAAGAAAAATTCAAGCACTTTTTGTATGAGTTCTCAATTATCAACCTCATCCATTTTAGTAAATCATTCGGACCTGCAGACTGAAACATGTACTTTCAACACCAGAAGCAGTATGCCAGTTAAAACCCTTGATGATCACCTGCAGCTTTATCACAATGTTCTAATGAGCAACTAGAGTAGTCTGCATTTTTTACAAAAGTGTGGCACACCTGAAAGCCATCTCGATGGAATCAAAGCTGTAAAACTGAAAGCATTTCCAAATAAGATACTGCAGTAAATGTATAAATTACGATAATAAAATATTTTCCCATGATATACACCGTAGGAAAAAACGAGCCCAAATTTATGCAAGATATCACCCAAATGCAGCCCAATGAAAGAAGTGTGAAAATTCTTAAGTACCTCATGCAAAACACATCAAATAATCAAGTGATCAATTGGAAAAAAACATACAAATAGCAACTAGTTTGAAAGTCCTTTTTCGCTATTTGAGCACTCAGAAAATATATCCTCATTTTAGCTTTCTAGAGCACTAGCATAATTTCTATGAGAAAACAGATTCTCATTTTGTTAATTGTTAAAGGAAATGCTTTAGTTGTTTCAGTTTTGACTCCATCAAGCTGACATCTGCCACACTTTTGTCATAAATACAGAATCTTAACACTTTAATTGTTCCTTAGAACACTGTGGGAATGGTAGGGGTCAGGGGCACGGACTCGGACAAAGGAGGATAGGGGGGGAGGGAGCAAGGGCAGCAAGCTGATTACACTGGACACACTGGAGGGGCAAAGGCAGCACAAAGGACCACTCAGGGCAGGCAGTAGGGGCAGCAGCTCAATAGACCATGGAGAGCTGGGTGGTGGGGGGCAGGGGCTCAGCTACAGATAATGGAGGACAAGTGGAAGCATAGCAGGGGCAGAAAGCTAACTATGCAGGACAGGCGGAAGGTGTCGTGTCGCAGGATATTAGTGAGACCAGGCATGAGTGAGTATGGGCACAACCTTCTTTATTCCTGTATGTCTTTCTACTGCCCGCGCCTCCTCGGCGCTCCGCCCTTCCGCTTCCTCCTTCCCCCCACCTCTCATCCCGCCTGGTCCTAGCTCCGCGCGCCGGAGCCAGGCATGACAATATCATACCTCCCCCCTTCTTAAAGTCCAATGTTCACTCAGTTAAAGTTCCTCGATGAGTCGGGCAGGTCTCCAAATGATTCTCTGTGGCCTGCGCAGAAGGGGTAGTTCTCTTGACCCTCTTGAGCTTGGTACTGTCTCTAGTCTTTCTCAGGTCTCAACTTCTTGACTCGAGTCATCTGTGTCTTGTTCTAACTCTGCTGCGCGGGTATAGGCTGCTGGATTGCACTTCTTGAAGTGTGACACATTTCGTGTGATTCTCTTGCTCTCAGAGGCGGCCGTGACCATAGTCCCTTTCCGACTCGTCACTCGTAGTGGCTGGTCACGGTATCGACTGTCCGTCTTTGCCTTCTGTTCTTGTCTGGCGAGCACCCAGTCCCCTTCTTGGATGTCGGATGCTCTAGCGTTGCGGCGTCCATCCGCATATTCTTTCATCTTCGCTTTTTTTGCTTTATCAACTTCTACCAACTTCATGTGGTCACGGGAATGGGAGCTGGAGCACACAGCGGCGTCTGCGACAGGTATTCTGGTGCGCAGTGTTCTTCCCAGCTTCAGAGTGGCTGGGCATTTATTGGTGGTGCTGTGCGTCGTGGTTCGATATGCTCTCAACACCTCATTGAGCGCAAGTTGGGTGTCTCGCCGGTCCAGTTCTGCTTGTTGTATGGTCTTCTTTATTGTAGCCATGAACCTCTCTACCATCCCGTTGGCTTGAGGCCACATGGTAGTGATCTTCCGGTGTTTGAAATTAAGGTGTCTGGCAAATTCTGTGAAGTCGTGTCCATTGAATGGCGGGCCATTGTCCGTTTTGACTACCATGGGGATTCTCAATGCAGCAAATGCTTCGTCCAGAATCGGTATGATGGTGGTGGCTCTTGTTGATGATACTTGTTGCACGATGTGGAATCTGGAATACTCCTCCATGATGACAATAATGTATTTCCCGGACTTCAGCGGCCCGAAGAAGTCAATGGCCACCTGTTGCAATACGCTGTCTGGGAGGTCAGACATCTGGAGCGGGGGCTGCGGTTCTTCTCGCCCTACCAGTTGGCATTGAGGGCAGTCTTGAAGCGTGGTTTCTACCATGTGATCAAGGGACGGGAACCAGACACGTTCCCGTAGTGCTTTTTTGTTGCCACTATACCTCGGTGTCCCTTGTGTGCCAAGTTGACAACTCCTTGACGTAACTGTTGTGGGATGACAATTCGTCTGTCTCTTAGAAGTAGTCCGTTATCACTGATTGTAAGGTCGTCTTTGACGTGTCAGAAGGACACTAGTTCCTGTGCGTTGACGCTTTTGTTAGTTGGCGTTTCCTCCAGGTGTCTCCATGAATTCGTGTGAATGCGGTATATGATGTTTTGAAGCGTGGCGTCTTTTGCAGTGGCTTCTATGATCGCTTCCAAAGGGACAGCTGGTGGTCTCGCCTGATCGATGACAAAGTGGATATATTCTTCCGCCAGCGAGTGCCTCTTCGTGTTGAGGCCTTAGGATGTCTCGATATATAGTCTGCTGGGTTTTCTGCTTTTCCTGGCTTGTGAATGATCGTGTAGGTGTATTCTTGGAGACGAATGCCCCAGCGCTCAATTCTTGGTGGCATCTTCGCTCGGGGGTTTCCGATTATGGTTATCAGAGCTTGATGGTCGGTAATCAGTGTGAAGTGTTTCCCATATACGAAATTGTGAAAATGCTTGCATGCCCATAAAACCGACAGGCTCTCCTTCTCCGGCTGGGAGTATGCTTTCTTGGTGTCCGTGAGACTGCGGCTGGCGTATGCTACAATGTGTCGCTGGTCCCCTTCATCTTCGTACTGAGCCAGGATGGCTCTGAGTGCTACTGGGCTCGCGTCAACCGTGATTTCTGCTTTCTTGCGTGGGTTGAAGTACGCCAGGTTAATGGCAGAACTTGGTGCAGTCTTGATTTTGTTGAACGCTCGTTCACATTTGGTTGACCATCGGAATGGTTGTCCTTGTTTTGAGAGTTCCCGCAGGGGATAGCTAATGGTGGCGTAGTCTTTAATATATCGGGCGCAGTAACTGTCCATGCCCAGGAAAGATCGTATGTCACTGACATCACGGGGGCAGGGCGTGTCAGCCAGTGCCATCACTTTTTCGGGGTCAGGTCGCATTCCATCGCTGGAGAAGATGTGTCCGTAGAATTTTAGCGTTGATTTGTGGAATTCACACTTGTCCCGATTGAGTGTAAGATTGGCGTGTAGAAGAGCATGACACACTCGATCTAAAGCTTTGTCGTGTTCCTTTAGGGTGTCACCGAATACCAGGATATCATCGCTGTAGTTGAATGCGTTGGGAATGTGATGAATAACTCGCCTCATTGCCTCTTGAAATATTTCTGCAGCTGAGGAAATTCCAAAATTGAGGCGTTTGTACCTGAAGAGTCCTTGGTGCGTCGGGAAAGTGGTAATGTAACGGGATTTCTCATGAAGCTCAAGCTGGTGATATCCTTTGTTTAGATCCAATTTTGAAAAGACTTTTGCTCCATTTAGGCGAGTGCTCATGTCACTGATGTGTGGTCCCAAGTGGCTTTCTCGTTCCATGACTGTATTCGGGGCCCTCATGTCCACGCACAGGCGCACCTTGTTTTCCACTCCCCATTTAGGTACAACCACTACTGGGGATACCCACGATGTGGGACCAGTCGATCTTTTGATAATGTCAGCCCTCAGCAGGTCCTGTAGCTCCTCATCCACGGCTTGTTGGAGGTGGAAGGCTATCTTCCGGTGGTGCTGAGCTACAGGTGGTACCTGCTCATTTATGTGTAGTTGGACTTTGAAGTGGGCTAGTTTGCCAAGTCCGGTGAACAGCTTCGGGAATATGCTGACGATGTCTGGCGAGTCGTCTACTTTGTATAGGATCTTCACTAGTTTTAAGCGTTCAGCCGTGGATAGGCTAAGGAGACAGTCAGCTGCTTCAGGTCCTTCTATGACGTGAATCTGTGCGTGAACTGTTCTGTCTTCGTATGTTAGAGACGTGCGAAACTGTCCCAGACATGGTAGGGGCTCTTTGGACATCCATGTAAAGACGCGTACAGCAGCTTTCTGTAGTTTGGGTTTTGGATTCATTTTCTTGTATTCTGTCGCACATATGTAGTTGAGTGACGTTCCGGTGTCTAGAACGAATTTTGCTGGGTGATTTCCCATTTGGATGTGCAGTCTCGGGTATTTCTTTAGCCTGTCGAGGTCCGCTACCATGCATACGTATTCGTCGCTATCTTGAGATTTGGGGGTGAGAGCTGAGGATTCCCTCGACGACGAGTGTCAGGACCGGTGTGTGTGGTGCGACTGTATACTGGATCTTGATGAGCTGGTCGACCTGTCCCGCCTCTCACGTACTGCTCTCGCGTGATGGCAAAGTCCCGGGGTGCGTCTTGTTGGCGCAGATTCTCTGCGGGGTGCTTGGCACACCAGTTCGAAGTGATTCTCTTTCCCACAGCGGTGGCAATGTTGTCCCATGGCAGGACATGGGCCCGTGTGAGGGTAGTCTTGTCCGCAGCGGTAGCAGTGTAGTTGTTTTTCCTGTTGCTGCTATTCTTGTTCCCGCTGCGAGTTTGGCTTGCAGGCTTCAAGGGCTTTTTGTAATCTGACGGGCGCCGCGTGTCTGTTTGAGAGTAGAGTCGGAAGGCTTGTTCGCGTTTTTCTGTTTTTCCAGCTTCCATCTTTTTCGCATGGTCTTCGGCTTGATCATTTATTCGCGTCAGCTCTTCGATGTCGTCGAGTGAGTAGTGTTTCTTTAGCAGGCGACGACGTAGTGACTCTGACTGGCATCCCTCTATAATTCGTAGGTGAAGTACATCTTCCGTGTTGAAGTTGTCAAATTCGCAGTAGCGAGCTAACCGTTTGAGCCGTGTGTACCGTTCGTAGTCCAGATTTCGTTTGTGAAGGAATTTCCTGTTCAGTGCCTCTCTCACGTCTTGATATGAGGTTGTAGTGGCTGGCGGCAGTTCTTTAATGACTTGTCCGATGTCTTTGCCTATCAGGTTGCGCAGGGCAATGAGTTGCTGTTTGGGGTCAGTAACCTGCGACCCCATCATGAAGTCTTCGAAGTCTTCTAGCCAGCTTTACCATCTTGGACCCATGCCACTGCCAGACGTGAGGGCCAGAGGTTCTGGGGGGCGTAGGAAGGATACCCCTAGCATTGCTGGACCTGGCTGGGCATTTTGCGATGTGTCCTGGGTCACTGACATGCTGAAGTGTAAATGTGGCTTATTGACTCTCTCTGGGGGTCAGCAGGTGCTCTAGGGCATGCGGCCGGAGGTGCAAGGGTGTATAGTGCCTTGACGGTGTCAGGATCTGTGGGTGAGCAGGTTTCAAACTTTTGCCTGGTTAAAAGATGGCCGTCGTGGTGTTTGCAGGGTCTGTGGCTGTATGGCCTGACTCTAATATGGCCGCCGGGTAGGACACGTGTACACGAGGCTGTGAGCAGAGCCGGTAATAAAACTGTAGGCAGGCAGGCAGGGGCCTACCCTGGGCGTGATGAGGCAGCTTTAGGCTGAGAGAGACGTCCTCGCAGGTGCAATTCCGCTTGCAGCCACCGTTATAGGCGCTTGGGAGCACATTCAGGGACATCAGCTGGCACGCGCTGACTCACCGCTGCAGCGTGAGCAGTACGGGCTGCGTCTCCAGACTGGGATCGGCAGGTTCGGGATCCCAGCCTTTTTCCGCCAGTTGTCGTGTCGCAGGATATTAATGAGACCAGGCATGAATGAGTATGGGCACAACCTTCTTTATTCCTGTATATCTTTCTACTGCCCGCGCCTCCTCGGCGCTCCGCGCTTCCGCTTCCTCCTTCCCCCCACCTCTCATCCCACCTGGTCCTAGCGCCGCGCGCCGGAGCCAGGCATGACAATATCACAGAAGGAACAGTGGCAGAACAGCAGACCAAGCAGGGCTAGAGTGAGGGGGCAGGGGTATGTACTCAGATAATAAAGGGCAGGGATGAGGTGGGTAGGAGCATCAAGCTAAGAACAGAGGGCAGTGGTATGGGTATTGGCAGCACAAAAGACCACATAGGTCAGAAGGGAGGGGGCAGGGACAGACTTAGACAACAGAGGGTAGGGAGGGGGGCATGGGTAGCAAGCTGATCACGGAGGAAAGGCCTGCTGAATGGCAAGGGCAGCACACCGGCCATGGAGTGAAGAAGAGAGGGGCCAGAGGCATACATACAGATAATGAAGGAAGAGCAGGGAAGAGGGAGGAAGGAGCAGGGGCAGAAAGCTGACAACATAGGGCAGGCTGACATGGGCAGGTGCAGTAAGCTGTTCACAGATTGCTGATGGGATGTTGTAGGGAACACAGATGGTGAAGGAAGGGGGGTTAGACAGAAGGAGGGAAGGCGCAGCAATCTGACCTCAGCGAGCAGGCCTGCATGGGCAGGGTCAACACAATGGACCATGGAGGTCAGATGGAGAGGCAGGGACATGCAAATGGGGAGCGGAGGGCAGGGGGTAGGGGCAGGGATAGGGGTAGCAAGTTGACCACATAGAGCAGGCCGGCATGGACAGGGCAGCACAATGGACCACAGAGTGCAGACGAGAGAGGGCAGAAGCATGCACTTGGGGCACATGGAGAACAGAGGGCAGGCAGGAGGGGGGAAAGGGCAGCAGGCTGACCATGGAGGGCAGGAGGGAGTGGGCAGTGGTCTGCACACAGAGAATGAAGGGCAGGGAGGAGGGGGACAAGGGGCATGGACAGCAAGCTGACCAAGTAGGGCAGGCTGGCATATGCCTGTTATAAAATGTAAATGCATTTTTACAACCAAACATATTGCAATTTTGAAATGTGACATACTTTTGTATTTGATTAGTTATAATTTAACAATATCTTTTTTTAAATCACTAGCAACCCATTTTCCCAATATACCCCACAATATAGCCCACAACCAATAAAAAATGTTAATAAATGTTAACCTCTAAATTAATCATCTATTGACATATTTTAAAAAATATATAAAAATTGAACATGTTAAATACAATAATCAGTTAAAAATTAATAACAATTAACATAATAAATACACTAATCACTGATTTTAATTAGGAAAACTAAAATATATTGCAATTAAAACAGCCCTCACCAATCCCCCAATAAACCCCATCTCCCAAAAATAAAAAGTGAATAATTGCAAAATTATAAAACATTTAAACAAATAAATAACAATGTCAAACATTACAAATTTAAAACATTTAACAATTAACAATAACAAACATACACTTTAAAAATAACACTACCCACCTAAACCCCAGAACAACTCACAGCCAACAGAAAAGTAAGAAAATAATTTTCTGCAGAAAATATATACATAAATACATTTAAAAAATCTAAGTTATGAAGAGGTGTGGCTAGCTCTTGACAAGATGGTCGCCTAAGACCAGAGCTCCAGCAGAGGGCAGAAATCTTTGAGATTTCTCAGCAGAATAGTCGAATCCCAGACCAAAAACAGGAATGCCAATGCATCGGAACACAGTCTTAACCTACATTTGGGCTCGTCTGTTGCATATTGAGACTGAAATGTATCAGATAGGGAGCTGCTGGAGAGACATGATGATACTCAACTCTCTCTCTCTCTGTCATCTTTCATCCGACCTGAGTTGCTCAAGCTTGGCAGAGCTTCATTCTGTTATGCAGAAGTATCTAAAAAGGATTGGAAAACGGATTATGAGATCAATCGCTACAGTGCCTGAGTACCCTGTACGTAAGAGATAAACCAATCCTGAAATATACTCAAGGATTATTGCCTATTATATATCATTATAGCTTTAAATCTACAACACTAAAATAATGAGAAACAAAATGGCTGCTCAAAACCTACCACAACCTGCAACCGATAGGGTGCTCCTTTAAAGGTACACCACGTGAAATAAAATCATGGTGTTGTGATCATAATAGTAATTCTCTGTGCTCTTCTTATTGTCTGTAGCCACAACTTGACCTTAAAACTCTGGCATGTTTGCCCAATGGTGGGAAGCCGACCCCTCTGATTATAATTGCCTTAGTTCCTGCAACACCGTCCACCATACATTGGGGAATCCTCAATTTCTACTGTTCCTGCTGCCAAGCCTATAACTATGATTTCTTTCTGCCTGTGTGTACATATCGTGCCAAAATGGCAGATACCAGTGGGAGAAACTCAAAAACCCCGAAAGACACACAAGAACAGAAATCTGGGTTAAAAAGGGCCAATCAAGATCCGCCACTACCAGACTCACTGATAAAGGGGAAACAAGATTTGGCAGCTGTTGGAACTGGGGTTACCGATTCCGGCACGTAGCATGGCGCGAGGCGGAAAGGCACCCGAAGGCAATGTGTAAGGCAGTTGTGCAGCACACACTCACTCTGACTCAGTAATGCGGACGCAATAATGTGACACCACACCAGGCCTGTGTATTAAAAACAAGTTCTTTTATATAAATCAATGCAGCATCAGATGAGGCAGAATAATTCAGGGCAACATTTCAACTCTTTGAAGTACTCAATTAGTGCGTCATCTCATTAAAGCACCATAGCTCATCAACATTGTAGGCCACTAAAAGGCCGCAGGAATCATCTCCTAAACGTAGCACCAATAATGATCACAGGGTGCAGGAATAAAACATGGGCCTAAAACATGCAGTTCACCTCATGAATATTCAATCACTTGTAAATAGGCATTTTACGTTACATTTCAAACAGGGCCTGCGTTAATCTAGGCGCTCCCATAGGCAGTACAGGGGCGTCGCAAATCCGGTACACCTGCAACATAAAACACTTCAACTCTTGGCGGTGTACACTTCAGCTCAATTCAGTTAAGCACCTGTACACTGGCAACACATTTCATTAATGCGGATATGCATCAGGCCTAAACAGTAATTAAAGCAGGCATAACAATTAGGCTGGTGAATAGCTTAGGGAACCCCTCTACATGTCCCTCTCTCTGGGGCTTCCCTGTTAATTAGGGCTTCTGTGTTCTCAGGAGCTGCTTAGGGGTTAAATCAGGCCAGGCCCACTCCTCTCCGGGGCCTCGCCTCGTGTGTCCGTTAATCCTTACTTCCCCCTTTCAAATAACGGGTTAATGGTGGCCCCCGGCCCCAGTGGCGTTCCTGTGTGCCCTAGGGGCCTCCCGGGCTCACCTGTAGTGGTTTTCGTTGGTCACTTTCCTAGGCGATTGGCTTCTTCCTGGGCCGGCCCGTGTTTTGCAGGCGGGGCCCGGACTGGGTCATACGGCCTTCCGGCCGGGATTGCGGGTCGTTGGGGGGCCGGTATCGCTCTCCTCCGGCCCCCGTAGTCAGCTGTGGCATGCGGGGAAGGGAGCGGGAGCCAGCAGTCCGCTCCGGCCGGCCTCCCGCCCCCCTCTGCCTACGCGGCGCTCTTCTCCGGCCTCCGTCGGTGCTGGGGGCGCGGCGGGAGCCGGCGCCCAATCGCTGTGCGGCCTTCCCGGGGGCGCGGCCGATGACTTGGTCGGCGTCCCCGGTCGCCTAGTAACGGCGTCGGCGGGGCCGAAGGCCTCGTTCTTTCTCCTGGGCCGCGGCGGTGATTCCCGGCACCAGTGCGCTTTCTTTGCGGGGGCTCCCGGGCCCGGCGGTGATTCACGGTGACAGGCGCGCTTGTCTTCGCGCAGCGCTGGGCCCGCGGCGGAGATTCACGGCAACAGGCAGATTCCCGCCACGAGGTCAGTGGCTTAAGGGCGATTCCTCCCACGTGGAGGCCCAGCGCGGGGGCGCGCTTGCAACAGGCTGGCAGGGGGGCTGATTTAAAAGTGCTTTGGGACAGCCCAGCAGCAGGGCAGCACTGCGACAGCTAGGAGTGGATGGGGGTGAAGGTCTAGCGCTTCAGGGCACGGCGCTTTACCTGGTGATCCCCAGTTTGGCAGTTCAGGTTTCTGGCCTTGCTGGTGTGTCAGGCTTGCGTTTTCAGGTTGCTGACAGTAGTTCCTTGGTGGTTGCTTCTTGGGGTTTCTCCTTATGGGGGAGTTGATGGTGTTTGGGGTGCTGGGTGGTGCTTCCAAGCACGCTGAAGATGGTTCCCTGGGTCCCCTCACACTGGGCAAGGTCAGTGGGTGGCGGGCGTTCCTCAGCTATCTTACTACAGCAGTGCCTAAGCCTTGTCAGTAGCAGTAGTGTAGGTCTCCCCCCTGGGCCCTAAAGCCTGTACTCCGGCAGAGGTTCTCCTAGGATCAGTGGTGCCCCAACTGGCTTCTAAGTTTCCCTCCAAGCCTATTATATCCCTAGGTCAGGTGACCCTCCAGAAAGGCGGCAAACCATAACTCCTCCCTCAGCCCGGAAGGTTCTGGAACCTTCCACCAGGTCTGGCTATGTGGCCCAGAGGCGGGACGGGATGGATACTGTATCCCTATGTCCCAGCCTGACCCTGGCTACTGGTAGGTGTATGTGTGCAAGGCCACTCCGCAGTAGCAGGGGCCTGTGGCAGCCATCTTGGGTGAAGAGAGCACCTGCACCTCAGCACTGGTTGGCAGTGGTAAGGCGCCCGGAGACCTAGGTCCAGTAAAAATACGGTGGCAAAAATGAGGCGCAAAAGGGAAAAAAACAGGGTAAGACCACCCTAGGCGGACAGGTCTAACAGCAGCCAATATGGAAATAATTTTACAACACCTATATTTACTTCACAACCTCACTCAGAGTACTAAAACAAATACTGAAACACTACAGATTGAGATGGCGGACCTTTGAAATGACGTTAAAGCATTGGCCTATCGCCTTGAAGAAGCGGAGTCTAGGATAAGCAAAACTGAAGATTTTCATTTTGAGAAAGAAAAAAAAAACCTCCCTATTTTGTCAGAAAGTTGACACCCTGAAAAAAGATATTACAGAATTAAATGACAGAAATAGATGAGGGAACCTAAGAATTTTTCGTCTGCCAGAAAACTCAGAATGTAAGCACAAAAGTTGTGTTTCGCATCTACAAGCTTGGATGCCGCATGTGCTTGGTATCACCTTTGACAAAGACTTGGAGATCGAGTGAGCAAGCACATAGGATACCTTCTCACAATACGCTTAACCACCATTCACTAAGACCACTATTCTTTCGCCTGCTTAGATTTCAACACTCATAAGCAATTTTTAATTGCATGCAGAAAATCGAAATCATTGTATGGAACGATGCCAAAATAGGAATATCTCAGGACTGTGCTCCAGCCACCATTATGAAATGGAAAGAATTTCTCACCTTAAGATCTACCTTAAAATCAAGGAACATAACTTTCTCTTTTGCACGACCATCTAAAATGAGGATTTTTCACAATGTGAAAACATGATCTTCAACAAAGCGGCAGACCTCAAAAATTATATTGAGACATTGCAACACTAGCGCATGGTAATCTAAAATATCAATGACTTCTTGTTGTCAGGTCTACAATTACTACCAGAGGAACTCTACTTCATGTCAAGACACAACCAGACAAAGAAAGTATGATTAAACAACTATCACTCTATTTCACGTGAGATATAGTTCTGCTGGTTACTGTATAGGAGTTAATCATATAGTTAATCACCTAAAAGTTGTAATCCCTGTGATAATGAGTGTTTCTTCTACTATGGAAGTTTACTTGTTGGTGGTTGCACAGATTCCTACTTATGTTCTCTATGTAAGCTCCTTTATTCAGGGTATGTTTCGTATTCTACACAACTACAGCAGATGTTTGTCATAATATTCATTACTATGTCTGACTTCCGAAACTCCTCAGAAAGACGACTTAAACTTAAAGAGTATATGATTTTCACTGTCACTGTTTCTGCTTTATATCATTAACAAAGGACTACTTCCCATATGTCTTTTAATTGCCGTCGGAGTGGCTAACCAAGGCCTACACTGCTCTCTTATTCACCAAGTGGGATGTGTGGCGGAGGAGGCAAGGAGGTGAATTATTTGGAGATTTTTCTCTTTGTTTTACCCTCTCTCTACTCTTTGCTTCCATTATTTTATTTTATTATTTCATTTTCCTTACCTTTTTATCCTGTATTTTATGGGGAATCCACTCACCTTGTACACTGGTTCTATAAAAGTGTTACCACCCCTTAATGTTAAGGGCCTCAATCACCCAGTCAGTTAAGAGGAAAAAGATATTAGATTACAGTAACAAGCTTAAAGGAGATGTTTTCCTCCTTCAAGAAACAAGAATCGGACTGAATGAGGTACAGCGCATTAACAATGAATGGATTGATTTTGGATAATGTTCCCCAGCTGACGAGAAAAAGAATGTTTTTGTGATATTAATTGCCTAAAAAGCAAGGATCTCTTGTACAGATACTATCTGTGACAAGAATGATAGATGGCTTTCAAATAAACTAAATATAAATGGAATTCACTTTTATATTGCTAACATATATGCTCCCAAACGGGACGGCCCGAACTACTGGTCAGAACTAAATGTAACACTCACTGGCCTCCCTGACAATGTCGACTTTATCCCAGGTGGTGATTTTAATCTACCTATTGATATAATATAGGCTCTCTGCCTTTTATTACCCTTCCAAGCAAGTCACACAGACTGACACACTTATTTAAAATGCATGAGCTTAGCAATACCTGGAGACTACACAACTCCACTGGTAGGGAATACACTTTCTGCTCTCACACTCATAATTCTATGACAAGGATAGATTATTTCTTAATTAACAAACACATAGCACCCATTGCTTCTAATGCCACCATAGAACCTATTGTAATTTCTGATCATGCATGTATATCCATGGATCTGGATTTTAGTGGTTATAATCCTGAGACAAAAATGTGGGGAATGAATGAAGAGTTACTTGATGACCCCCTAGCAAATGAATGAATTCTAAATGTAATCAGTTATTTCTTTAAGAAGAATGACTTGGTTTCTAGAGTAGAGCGGCATACAGTAGAATAGTGTATAGTGTAGTGGCGTAGATTGGAGTGGCATAGAGTAGAGTGGCATACAGTGGAGAAGCGCACAGAATAGAGTGGAATAACATTGAGTGTTACTGGCGTGCAGTGTAGTGATGTAGATTGGAGTGGCATGTAGTGGATTTGCCTACAGTAGAGTGGCGTAGAATGGAATTTCGTACAGTGGAAAGTGTACACTGGAGTGAGGTAGAGTGGAGTGGTGTACAGTACTGGGGCATGGACTAGAGTGGCATAGTGTGGGTGGCATAGAGTGGAGAGGTGTAGAGTGTAGTGGGGTAGAGTAGAGTGACATAGAGTGTAGTGACATACAGTGGAATGGTATACAGTGGAATAGCGTATATTAGAGTGGTGTAGATTGGAGTGGCATAGAGTGGAATAGCATAGAGTGGAGTGTCGCATATTGCAGTTGAGTACAGTGGAATAGTATAGAGTGTATTGGCATAAAGTGTAGTAGCATACAGTGAAGAGGAGTAGACTGGAGTGTCATACAGTTGAGCAGCATACTGTGGAATTGCGTACAGTGGATTGGTGTACAGTGCAGTGGCGTACTCTGAAGTCTGTTAGAGTGGAGTGTCATACAGTAGAATAGTGTATAGTAGATTGGAGTTCAGTGGAATGGTGTACAGTGGAATGTTTTAGAGTGGTGAGACATAAAGTGGATTGAAGTACAGTGTAGTGGCGTACAGTGTACTAGCGTAGAATGGGGGGCATACACTGGAGTGACACACACTGGAATAGTGTACTTAGGAGTGAGGTAGAGAGGAGTAGCATAGACTAGAGTGGCATAGATTGGAGTGTTGTGCAGTGTATTGGCGTACCATGGCATAGCGTAGAACGGAGTGGCATAAAGTGGAGTGGTGTACAGTGTAGTGGAGTAGACGTCTGTGTGGTAGGGTGGAATACCATAGAGTGGAGTGTTGTAGAGTGGAGCGAGATACAGTGTAGTGGGGTAGACTGTAGTGACATACAGTTGAGTAGTGTACAGTAGAGTGGTGTAGAGTGGAATAACATTGACTGTTACTGGCATACAGTTAGTGACAGACGTAGAGTGGAGTGGCATATAGTGAAATAGCGTACAGTAGAGTGGCACAGAATCGAGTGTCGTACGGTGGAATACGGTAGAGTGTAGTAGGGTAGAGTGGGTTGGAGTAGAGTGGAGTGGCGTAGAGTGGAATGGCATAGAATGGAGTGATGTACAGTGTAATAGCACACAGTGCATTGTCGTGGAGTGGAGTGCCGAAGAGTGGAGTGGCGTACAGTGCAGTGGAGTAGACTGGAGTGCTGAAGAGTGAAGGGATAGAGTATAGTGGCGTGGCGTGGTGTACAGTGGAGTGATGTACATTGGAATAGCGTATATTAGAGTGGCGTAGAGTGGAGTGGCATAGAGGGGAATAGCAGAAAGTGATGTGTCGTACTGTGGAATAGTGTAGAGTATATTGGTTTATAGGGTACTATCGTACAGTGAAGTGGGTAAGACTTTAGTGTTGTACAGTTGAGCAGCATACAGTGGAGAGGTGTACAGTGGAGTACACTGGAGTGGCATACAGTGGAATAGCATATAGTGGAGTGGCGTACAGTGGAGTGTTGAAGAGTGGACTGACGTAGAGTGGAATGAGGTACAGTGTAGTGGTGTACATTGGAATAGCGTACAGTGGAGTGGCATAGAGTGGAGTGGTGTATACTGTAGTGGCATAGAGTGGAATAGTGTACATTGGAGTGGGGTAGAGTGGAGTGGCATAGAGTGGAGAGGCATAGAGTGGAAGGACGTTGCGTGGAGTGGCATAGAGTGGAGTAGATTGGCATGGAGTGGAGTGAGGTACACATTGGAGTTGTGTACAGCGGAGTGGTATAGAGTGGAATAACGTTGAGTGTTACAGATGTACTGTGTAGTGTTGTAGAGTGTAGTGGCATATAGTGGTATAGAATAGAGTAGAGTGGTGTAGACTGTAGTGTTGTACAGTGGAAGAGCGTAGAGTGTAGTATGGTGGAGTTAAAAAAAAAAAAATGTGATTGACATTTTGCCAGAACTACAAACATACATATCAATGTATCCCGCCCATACAGCGCAATCAATAGACATTATCTCACAACAAAACAACTTAAAAACAACCGGTCAGTGCTTGAAGTGAGTCACAATAGAATAATTTACCATTTTTGCATTCATATGACAATTCGGTTACCCAGTATCTATTTTTACATCACCATGGAGTATACTGCGCAAGAGGAAGCCACGAACCCTGAGCAAGTTGGGGATGGATATGCATGCCATTTCGTATGGTATGGAGTCAGCAGGAGGGGCCATGTCTGGTCTCGTTTACAGCAGCCCTATTACGCAACCATGCCAGCATTGGCTCCCAGAAGTCCTTCGGTTTAGAGGTAGTGGGCATTTGTTCCCAAAATAGTGACAATTGTGTGTGGCAGTAAGTAAAGTCTTGTAGCCAGTTGTTTACTGATGGAGCAATTGTGGAGCCCCAATGCATAGCTACTCTGCGCTTTGCCATCAAGAGGAGCATAGCGAGCAGACGGCGATCTTTTGCTTGGGCGTCTTTAACATACCCCAGTATGCCTATCAGAGGATTGGGCTCGATCGTCGTACCCAGAATGTCTCCCACTGTGGCGAAAACCACAACCCAGTATGTCGCAACAATCGGGCAAGCCCAAGCCAGGTGCAGAAAGGTCGCGGAACCAGCCCCACATTTCCAACACTTAGAGTCTGATCGGAGCCCCATCCGGGCCAACTGCACAGGGGTGCAATAAAATCTATGCAAGTATTTAAAATTAATTAGCCTTAATTTGTAGTTGGGGGATAGCATGCGGAGCTGGCCGCAACAGTATTTCCATTGTTCCATGTCGACTGGGGGACATAGGTCCTCGTTCCAACCAGCAAGTGCTTTTGGCATGACCACTGGATAGGAGGTCTGCATACCGTTATAGATGCGTGTGATAAGCTTGCGTTGGGAAGTTCAAGTTAATATTTGCTCAAGCACGAGCATTGTGGGTGGAGAGTTGGGGAATGTCTTGTATCTCTGTTTGCAAGTAGCCCGTATTCTATGATATAGGAATAAGTCAGCGAAGTGTGACCCGGCCCCCTCTGCCTCAATCGGTACAGAGCCAATAGTACCCTCCGGCAACAGATCTGCGAAGGTATGGAGACCTAGTCTGTGTGCCCTAGTCACTGCATCCTTTTCTCCCAAGGGAGGAATATGTGGATTAGTACAGTAGAGTTGATTGGCATAGAGTAGAGTGGCATAGAGTGTTTTGCCGTAGATTAGAGTAATGTTCAGTGTAATAGCATGCACTGGATTGTCTTAGATTGGAGTGGCATATAGTGGAGTGACGTATAGTGGAGTGGCGTATAGTGGAGTGGCGTTAAGTGGAGTAGCATAGAGTGGAATATCGTAGATTGGAGTACCATAAAACGGAGTAATGTAGAGTGCAATAGCATACAATGTAGTTGTGCAGAGTGGAGTGGCATGGAGTGAGTGGTGTGGAGTGTAATAGAGTAGAGTGGAGTGGTGTACAGTGGAGTGACATAGAGTGTAGAGTCGTACAGTGGTGTGTGGTACCTGAAACAGACGAAGCCTGAAAGTGTGTTTATGGATGTAGATGTAATGTGGCGGGAAAATATATTATTTGGCGTAAATGGTCATTTTTGGCAGTATTGTGAATAGTGTAAGTAGTTTTAAAGTTGAAATTTTTAAAATACTTAGTTATATATTGTGCAGCGATATACCGCGGTAAGTTAGCAGTATATCGCGGTGCATGCACAGAATAAGGCAGTATGTGGTTGGCTAATGGCTGTGTTTACCAAAGGTGAAAGGCAGCCATGTCGTTTTCAGTACATTTTGTCTGTGTTTCGCTGCATTCTGGGTTAGGGTCTTAGGTTTAGATAAGCAGTAGGTTTTATTGTTGTTTTCTACCTATTACCACTTTATTAAAGTGGTAATAGGTAGAGAAATGTATTTATAATTTTCAATATATTTTTACAGCAGTTAAGGGAGAAATGCACATTTTTTAAATAATTTTTTTAAGTAGTGCGGTAATTTGTAGGTATGACCATGCTACTCCGTAGTCTTTTTACTGTGGATTTAAATATGTTAAAAATGGAAAATACAGATTTAAAAAAAAAAAGTTTTTGGTACTGCACTACTTCAGAGGCAGTACCGCAGTGCTAGGCACATTTTTAAAATATATATATATATATTATATAATGTTTTTAATTGATGTATCGGTGGGTGTGAAAATGATCTAATGAATGAATGATTGATTGATGAGTGAGTGCATGTATGGAGAAACCTGCAGACTCATTTTTTACTTTCATTCTTCCATGCGCTCATTGCCGTGCAGCCCTGAGTAACGGCATTCATGTATGAGTATATCAGAATAAATCGGTAAGTATATGCATGAATTAGTATACAGGATTGAATGAGTACTGCAGTGAATGAGCTAGAACAGAAAGGAGGACGTGAGCTTACATGAATGAACAATAGTACATGCATGAATGGATGAAGGAATGAGTAACCAAAAGTGAATGAATTTAACAGTTATTGAATGATGCACTGGGTCAATTAGATGATTTGAGTGTAATGGAGTGCATGCAGCAGTGAAAGGGTGAGTACAGTAAAGAATTTCTAAATTTTTTGGAGTGAATGACTGCTGTAGGTGAAGAGTGCAGCAGTGAATGAATGAATGCAGAAAAGAACACTTAAATATACGGAAGTCAATGAATGCAACACAGAATGAGTGATTATAGGAATGATTGCATGGGAGTTCAAGAGTAAATAAGTGGGTAAGTACATGAATGAATGAGTATAAATGCGAGAGAACTGAGGTCAGTAGTAAATGAGTTACTACAGATAGGAAGAAGTGAGCTTACATCAGTGAATGTGTGGAGCAGTGAATAAGTAGAGGAAAGAATGAGTGAATGAATGCAGCACTTGTTTTAGGAATGAATGCTAAGTGTTCAGGAGTGAATGTGCACAGCAGTGAAAGAGTGAAGCAGTGAATTAGTGACTACAGGAAAGAAGGCAAAAATGTAGAGGAGTGAATAAGAGTGGCAGCAAATGACTGAGTATGGGAATGAATGTGTGGGTGCTCAGGACTGAATGTGTGGAGCAATCAGTGCTTAATTTGAGCCGGTGGTTTCCGGTGCTCGGGACCAGCACTTAATTATCAACACCGGCGCCTGTGACCATCTGCCACAAGGTGGCGCTGTCTGGCTAATTTAGAGAGGAGCACATCAGTTAATTATGAATTCAATATACATTTGCAATTCCTATTATCTGCCATCCAAGCCAATATGATAGCTTTGGTGGGCCTGGAATAGTCTGAATTGTCAGTTAGAGTGTGATGGTTAGTAGTTGTGTTGTTACTAACATGGGCAGCATGCAGGGGCAATGTGTGGTGCAAACTGCAGTGGCCTCCTGACGAGAGCCCTGATGCTTATGCTCTTTACAAATTAAGCACTGGGAGTAGTGAATGAGTGAGTAAGTGAAGGAAGAATGAGCATACAAGGCTGAATGTGTAGAAAAGTGGGAGTGAATGCACAAACGAAGGAGTGAGTGTATAGAAGCAATTTACTGCAGCAGCGAATGAGTAGAGGAATATATGGCTGATTAAGGGAGTGTACATGAGTGAGTGAGTGCAACAGTGTTAGGAAAAGTGAATGAATGACAACATTAGTAGGCGCACTAGTGTAAAACTGGTTTGTGAAATTGATCTTTCAGAGAGGCTGTTGACAGAATTATAAAATTTAAGCAGATGCAGCCTAAAATCCTTGTGCTGAACAAATCCAGGAATGAAAAGGGCGATCTGAGGGGAACATGTTCATAGGGCTTCCTATGCTAAGATGACCACTTTAGAAATGATTCCTGTAGGAAATTGGGTTACTGGTTGAAGGGGTGGAACCCTACTCAAGCAGCAACCACAATTCTTATCAGGGTGAAACACTAGCAGTCCCCAAATTAACCTGCGCTCAGCCCTCTGGTAGCTTGGCAGAAAGCAGTCAGGCTTAACTTAGAGGTAATGTATAAAGTATTTATGCAGCACTTCAAACAGTAATAAAGTAAAACACAACACAAGAAAAGTCCCACACCAATTTAGGAAAATAGAGTAAAGTGTCATACATTATTTGACACCAAAACAACAAAAATCCAATCAGTAGAACCAGAGATATGCAATTTTTAATGATTTAAGTGAAAATAGTGCCTAGAAGCACAAAGTGCCAACTGTGGTCATCTGTATGCGCCGGACCGCGACAAAGTCATAAGTTCAGGCTGACCACGATGGAGTGCAGACTGGCTACAGGGACCCAGTTAGGCCCTCTGAACCAAGTACTTTAAATCTTGGTTGTGGAGCTTTTCAAGATCCTGCATTGAGGATGCATCGTGCAGCTGTGGATCCTATGAGCTGTGGTTGGCGATGCGAGACTCTGCGTCAAAGATACATTGCACAGTAGCGGTTCTGATGGAGCTGTCGAAGAGACTTCGTCATGGATGCTGTTGACAGAAGCTTGTGATGCAAGGTCCTGTGTCAGGGTTGCATTGCGCAGCAGCTGTTGCAATTAGCTGCGGGCTGGGATGCAAGGCCATTCATCGAGGTATGTATTGCGTAACAGTGGTTCTGATGCAAGGCTGCAAGGGGATGCGTTGTGCTGCATCAGGTCTGCCCAAGAGACCACAGGTAGGCTGGTAGAGCACCTTCAGGGCCACTTCCAATGGTCCATGACTGGGGTGGCACCACTTGGGTGGCAGGACTCACTGCAGGCAGAGTCCAGGTGCTGGGTGCATGGTGGTTCGAGCCTTTTCTGTCTCTGAGGTTCTGATCAGGAGGCTAGCCAACTAGCCCTTGAGGTCACTCTGGTGATCCTGGGTTCAAGATTCAGGTCCAGTGCTTTTCACTCAGGCAGCAGGCCAGCAGGGTAGCAGGGCAGCAGATTAGTAGTCCTTCTTGCAGCAGAGCTGCACAGCAGTCCCTCTGAGTCTTCCACAGATCCAGAGGTGTACTGAAGAGTTGGGTCTGAGGGTCCAATATTTATACTTGGTGCCAGCTTTGAAGTAGGAGAAGGTTCTGGAGGTTTCCACCCCCAGAGCTGTCTGGAATGTCCTGCCTTCCTGCCCTGGCACCAGCTTGTCTGGGGGAACACATGACTAGTGTTAAACCATTTGTGAGTGAGCTGGGGCAGAGCCTTTGTGATGTGCAGGTGTGGTAGGTGACAGTTCCTCTCCCTCATCAAGTCAGAGTTGGCACATCCTGTTAACAACTAGTCCCCATTTGTCTCACTGTCTGGGAGCAATATACAAAGACCAACTGCCAGCTGCACCTAGTCATGTGACCCAGGATGCAGGCTGCAGGTTAGGATAAGAATATGCCAACTTTCTAAAAGTCAATGAAATGAAATGATGCCTCTTGGACCATGAATTCACTAATCCTATTCAATACGTAGGTCGGTACTCTTTACCTCCGTATCTGTTCAATAAATGAACTGAGTTTCTTATTTCAACTTGAAATCGTGGGTAAACAAGCAAACATAAAAACATTCAAAAATACTTAATCCACAATATTTGATATTTCATCAATACGAGTTTACTTCGAGTTTACTTCATACTTTTCTTTTGTTCTTTTTTTAGAGATTCAAAATTAGAACACATATGTTTTCATTTCGATACTGCTTTACATATTAGTACATGATTGTGGTACAATAAATACTCTATATACAGTGTGTGGGAGACAAAATACAGGAAAATCTTTACAAGTATTCACGAACAGGTCCTACTTCATTATAAACATGTATGCTCGTGGTCCAAGAGGCATCATTTCATTTCATTGTCTAATAGATTCCAGCCTCTACGGTCCTTAACTGAATCAGTCCCCTTCTTTTTTGTAAAAAAAACTTTCTAAAAGTGGCTTTTTCAGAATAGTGACTTAAAACCAAACTTTACTATTAAAGATGGCTCTAAATTACAATTCTTTAGACAGCAATCTGGACATTCCTATCTGCTCTCAATTGAACGTTTGCATTTATTAAATGTAATAGGTTAACTCAATGTTTTACTATGGAAGAGAAATACCTTCAGTAGTAAAACAAATGTAGTAGTTTTTCAGTACCAGGACATGTAAAAGTTAAAAGTACATGTCCAAATTTTTAAACACACTGCACTCTGCCCTAGAGTAACATATGTATTAGAAAAAAAGGTTTAGGCCTGGCAAAAGGTGTATTTTGCCAGGTCGAAATGGCAGTTGAAAACTGCACTCACAGGCTGCAATTGCAGGCCTGAGACAGGTTTGACAGGTTGCACAAGTAGTGCTGCAGGTGGTCCGTGAGTAGCTTTGAATTTACAGGTCCTTGGTACATGGAGTAGCACTTAACTAGGGACTTGTAAGTAAATTAAATGTGTCAATTGGATGTAAGTCAATATTACCATGTTTAGGGAGTGAGCAGATGCACTTTAGCACTAGTTAACAGTGGTAAAGTGCACAGAGTACTAAGGCCAACAAAACGAGATCAGCAAAAATGGAGGAATAAGGCAAAACATTTTTGGGAAGACCACCCTAAGGCGGACAGGTCTAACAGTTCTGCAACCAGCATTCCATATGATACAAAAACCGTAGGACAACAAAGAAGTAAAACTAAGATCATCCAACCATGCTTGGGGTGGAAAGAGCTGCCAGTGCACTGTGCAAAGGGGATCTAGCAGCCCCAAGAAAAATGTGAAAGTGCAGTCCCAGTATATGCAGCCATCTCATGCAAATCTCACACATGAATAAACTCCTTGCTTACATACATTGAAGCACAGATGTTCACTCCCATATACACACACATTTGCAACTCCTAGCCACCTTACTACACTCTGCCCTAATGACTGTGATGTCCTATATAATGAAATACATTAAGAATATAAATAAATTACACTGGTATGCAAGGGTCCTAGGTTGACTCAGTGTGGCGTTACTTGACAATGTAAATGAAGTAACAAAACTACATGGAGAGCAGTAATAGCCCCAAAGAGACCGCACAAGAGATAGTAGTTGATCAATCAACAAGAGTGGCGCTTCACCTCAGAGGGTCCTACTGCTCATGAACCCTGCCTATTTATATAACAATTCTAACCAACAAAGGTAGCGTTGCAAAATTTCACATGGACAGTTAGTTGTTTACTGTAACTTTTCAACATTATGGCTCCGTTGTGTTAATGTACTGAATGAATGATCATCTATCCTGACCGACTGACTCAAGTTACAATGAACTACTAACTGCCCTTCTGATATTTTGCAGCGCTCCCTTTGTTGGTTAGAATTGTTAGGTAATTAAAATAACAGAAGAATGCCCAGGATCACCTGTACCTTACTTTGCGTTACCAAAATCACTATTTAGGCGCAAGAAATCACCTTCTCTCTCCTAGTGTTCTCCCTATTTGGTTGGCAGAGTTTCAATAAAGCTTAACGAATGCTGCAATAAACACAGCACAGCGTTTGCTTTTGAAGTGTCTGGCGTGGGGCACTATGGAAGTTGTACATTTTAGCACTTAACCCTCAAAAGTGTGATTCTGCCAAGTGTGTTCACAGCTGTTGTAACAAAAAGACACACGCTAGGGTGGAAATCAAACCTGGAACTGTTAGGCAGATTTATAGAAGGTCAAACACTTTTGACCTACGCGACCAGAGGCTAAAGGAGCGCTAAATTCAGCTGGTGAACAAATATATTAGAGCACATTTCAATGTGATATCTCCCTAGAAAGCGGAACAAGTTGTCTGAACAAACATGTAGTGCCTGCACTTCACAGTGAGATGGCCACTCTCCATATTACAAATGTATTTAAGGTGCAGAACCTTGCAGTGCTCCTGTGGCGCCCCTGGCATGGACCATGAGACAAACCTAACCAAGCTCTGAAATGCAAAGCCTGAAAGGTAACTTTATGACTGGCAGCCGCAATATAACCGTTACCAGTAAAAACAATGTACGTTTTCAGTCTGCATAGCGGTAGATAGACTCTGAAGAGAACAAGCATTTGCAATGCAATAGGTCTCGCAAGTGCGAGATTTTGAGCTGTTGGCATTGTAAATGACAATGCCTTTTATTTGTGTTTAAAAAACCTGCAATAATAAAAGGCATTGTCATTTACAGTACCAATAGGTCAAAGTTTCTAAAATGCTAGACCTATTGGAACGCAAATGCTTGTTGTTTTCAAGCGCCCCATGTTGCGCTTTCATGTTAAAAGAGGCCACGTCCCTTTCTTTAGACGAGCCGTGTCTAAAGAAAGGTCCGCAGCCACTATTAAAGTGAAAATGCGGTATGGGGCGCTTTTACCAAAAAAAGCATTTGTTTGTCAAGTTGACAAACAAATGCTTTTTTTTTGTAAATGCACCCTGTGAAAGCACGCAAGGAGCACTGAATGTTGCAGGAAAGCATGTAGTGCCTGCAGTCGAAGAAACCATTAATGAAAATAGTGCTTACAGACTAAAGAAGAGGAACCGTGTAACAACCGAAGTAAAAGGGCCTGTCCTCATGGGAGGTTACAAATGAAGACAAGGCGGTACTAAGGAGGGACTAAAAAGCCTATTAATCAATCAGAAGCCAGCATTTTACGAAGAACAATGACAAAAGCCAATGGCAAATATGGGCAGAGAGTGGGCGGGGCTTCAAGTCCATTCTCCAATACAGCATGGCTCATAGAGCAGCGCATACGCTGGCCAGGCTCGACCTAAAAAGCTGTATTGGGGTTTAAATGAAAGAGGCTTAAGGAAATGTTTCTTCTTCTTGTACACGAAGAATGTAAAATGGCACAGGTCGATGCAGAAATCGGGTAACTCTTAAGTCATGACTCCAAGTCCTGGAAATGTCCACTGACCAACATTATATTTAGCGATTTGAATTTCCTAAGTGAAAACAACTAGTTTGAATGCAGATGCACACATTGGGCTCAAGCAAAATGCAGCCACTCAAAGTGAAGAGAGCCAATTACTGGGTGGGTTGACCTGTTTCACATACTGTGTGCTGTCGTGGGTGGAACCAAAATGTGAAAGACAGTTTAACAAACCAATCTATATAGTCCACTGAGGCAAAACCCCTCTGTGTATGTATATTATGTATGATTTTTGTGGAAAAACATTAGACTGGTGAGACAGCAAAATCTGTCACATGGGTCAGACCTAAAAAGTACACATCATTGAAGTACCTTCAATTGAGACAGATTTGAGGAATTTCTTACAAAATAACATGGGTTATTTTATTTCTTAAGGAAGTATCTGGATAATGATGTTAATTTTTTAAAGTGTATGAAAAAATTGTGCTTTCCCGTGAAAACATTTTCAGCAATGAAAAAGTTCAACTACACATGCAAGATTCAGGTCCTGATATACAATGTTTGAAGGTGGAAAATCTGCAGTATAAGGAAATTCATCAGTTTGCAATTTCTCTGGATTTTTTCAGTTTGATTTGCCCAGGATAGCTAGTGTTTTTAACCACTGACAATATGGGCCTGCCAGACAGGATTTACTACATGTGCCTTTCCCTAAAACAAGGAAACTGCCTTGGCTATTGAATTAGCACAGTTTACATTTGTGTAAGCCAACTGCAAAGTGTTTACAAACACTGCAAGGTGCCTTAGGAAGATTGATCAGTCACTCTTGGGTTCAACTTATTAAAATGGCTGCTACCCCTCCTAAGGCAAAGAGTTTCTTGGGATTGAGAAGAAAGAAGATGACCTAATTGGAAAAAGTCCTGTCTATTAGGTGAAGGGATGTGTAGTGAGGACTCCTACTGCTTCTTGACCTTCATCTGGACTTGAAAGGCAGCTGTTAGGGCCAGGAAGGTTGACCTTTTTCTGACCAACAAGCATAAAAAAGGATCCAGGATGTGGGTAAGGAAAGCCTGCCTGAAGGAACTTTCTTCATAAGAGGGAAAATGTGTTATGTTATGCTGATTTATAGAGTGCATTATCAACCGGGAGGGTATCCTGTGTTGAGCAGGTGTGAGTCTAGGCACACCTAGATCCTAGTAGACCTACTCGAAAAACCACGTCTTCAGCCTCATGGGGAATTCAAGAAGTTAGGAAGAGGCTCGTATATGTAGCGGCTGGTCTTTCCATGTTTTAGGAGCGATGTAGGAGAAGGCTCGACTGCTACATCTGGTTTTCCATGTGCGTGAGATTTGTGCAAGCAAGAGTCCGGCTGAATAGAGGTTACTGAAAGCATATGCAATTGTTGAGATAAGTTGGACCAGTGTTAGGTAGTGCCGTAAAGGTGTGGGGGAGGAGTTTGAGTTGTGCTCGTTTATGAATGGGGATTCAGGGGAGCTCCTTCAGGTGTGGTGTGATGTGAATGCAGCGTGAGAGGTTAAGAGTGATTTGGCCACAGAGTTCTGAATGATCTGCAGCCTTCTGGTGAGTATTTTGTTGATCCCAGCATAGAGGGTGTTCCCCTAGTCCAGCTTGCATGTGACCAGGACATGCATGATGGTTTTCAGCATCTTCAGGGTATGGACGCTTGAGGTAGTGATGGCATTGACTTGGGGGCTCATGTTTAGTTTGCTTTCGATGTTGATCCCAAGGTTCTTTGAGTTGGTGGTGGGTGTTGATCCTTGCTCTGTTAGCAACCAGGTCGAGTACCATGGTAAGTTGCTATTCCCAAAGATCACGATTTTGTTCTTGTCGGTGCTTAGACAGTTGGTCTTCATACAGTGGTCAATTTCAGTCATGCAGACATTCAACTTGATCCAGGTACTGGGAGTCTTGTCCTTGAGGGAGAGAATGAATTGTGTGTCATCGGAGAGGACGTTGGTATCGTGAGAGCGGAAAATGCTGGCTAGAGAGATCACGTATGTGTTAAAGAGGGCCTGGATCAGGGAGGATCTGTGGGTCCTTCTAGTGAGCAAGGAGCAGATCCATTACAGTGCATGTCCTTGGATTCTGATGTTGTGTAGGCGTTGGATGAGGATGGAGTGGGAGACTGTGTCAAATGCTGTGGAGAAGAACAGAAGGATGAGATGGCTGTGGCTCCTCTATCCAGAGTCATGCTTATCTGTGGCAGCAATTACGGCATTTTCCATGCTGTGGTTGGTCTGAAACCAGACTGAGTGGTGTTGAGTAGTTGGTGGTTGTTGAGGATATCGGTGAGGTGTCCATTGATCAATTTCTCTAAGACCTTGGCTGGGAATGGTAACAGGGAGATTGGTCTGTAGTTGGCTAGCATAGAAGGGTACGCAGAGGGTTTCTTCAGCAATGGGAGGACAGTTGCATGTTTCCAAGCATCTGGGAAGGTGGCGTAATAGGTGGAGGCATTCAGAATGGATGTGAGCATGACACTGATGGGTTGCAGTCCTCTGGAATAGGTGTGGTGGGGGCAGGAGTCCAATGGAGCCCCTGAGTAAATGGATTTCATGGTGGCAGCGTTTCTTCTGTGGTGATGATAGGCCATGCGGTTAGCATTGGTTCTTTGGATAAGTTTGAGAGGTGTCTGCCAAGGTCTATCAGGCTTGGTTGTAGCCTAAAGTTAATGTAAAGGGTGGTGATTTTGTTGCTGAAGAATTGAGAGAGGTTGTTGCAGAGGTTCTGCGAAGTAGTGATCTAGTTGGCGGCAACCGATGGTGAGGTGAAAGCTTTCACAATGGTGAAGGTTTCTTTGCTTCTGTTGGCACTGGCATTGATGCAGTCCATCAAAGCGGCACGTTTGTTGTTCTGAATTATTTGGTGTTTAAACATGTTCTTGTCTGCAATATCCTGGCTCATTCTCCATTTGCAATCCAGTCTTTTGCAATAGTGTTTTATCAGTCTGAGTTCCTCCATGTATGAACTGGCCTGTGGTCTGGATCTTGTTGCACGTTCTGTTAGAGGGGGGTCCAGGGAGTTGGCACAGGAGGTGATCTAATCGTTGAAACTCTTGGCATCGGGAGGCTGTTTCTCTGCTTGGGCTATGAGAGCGGCGTTCCAGTCCTTGTTAGAGATGCTGTTCCAGTTTTGGTGGGCTAGCCTGGCAGTGGTACATGTGCATTGGACTGGGTTGCTGAACTTGACAAGAGGGTGGTCTGTCCAGGGAACTGCTGTGGGTTCATTGATTCAGATGTTGCCGAAGTTGGTGAAAATAGGGTCCTGGAGGTGTCTGGCGACATGTAGGTCTCTTTACTCATTAGGTGAGGCACAGGCTTCCAGGGCCTTCAATTAGTGCTCTTGAGTTGGGGTTACCGTGGTCTTCCAGGTGGAAGTTCAGGTCTGCGAGTAGGATGTAATTGCTAGCATCGAGGGCAAGTGTTTCGACGATGTCTGTTATGGTGTCGGTGAAGTTGGTGCACAGTCCCGGTGGTCTGTAGAGTGCCACTTAGGGTGAAGTTGGCTGTGATGTGGAGCTTGAATGACTGGTGTTCTATGCTGGAAGATGATGTGCCCGTGGATGCGGTGCAGCTGGTGGTGTTCTTGTGGATGATGGTGATTCTGCCTTTGAGCTTCTAAAGCCTGTCTTTCCTGGCAATTTTGTAGCCAGGGGGGTGGCTGTGGTGATGTCAGGTGCTGATGTAGAGTTCGGCCATGTTTCATGAGAAAAAGTAAATCAGGGGCATTGTTGTGCAGCAGGTCACAGATCTCTGTGGTGTGTTTGGTGATTGAGTGGGTGTTGAGGAGCATGCATGTGAGTGTAGAGAACTATGTGGGTTGTTGTATGACTGTGTGAGGGTCAGAGAGTGGAGCGTTGGTTGCTGTTGGTGTGGTGAGTGTTGGGTGAGGTTACATTCATGAAAACTTGCAGGAAGCGCAGGCAAATGCTCCCTCGGTGTTGTGTGGTATGGAGAGGCAGCAGCGTGTGGAGCAGCTGCTGAGGTTGAGCATGGTAGCTGTGGGAGTGGGATGAGCAGGGTTCCTCGCATTGGGCATGATCTAGGCATGGGACGGGCACGAATGGGCTTGCCTTTGATGTGCCTTTGGCATGCCCTCTGCACTTCCACACTGTGGCAGCCATTAAGTTGTTGCTGGGAGGGAAGAGGAGGAGGATTTAAGGTACATAGATAGCTGCATCCAATCAGCCTTTCTGATGTGGTCCTGTTTGGAAGTGATAAAATGCATTCTTCTCCATTTGAACCCCTGGACTGGTGTGCAGGAAACCCTGTCCTGAAACTCTTAGGGCTGTCATGAATATCTGGACATTTACTTTTTCAATAATGACTTATACTACTGGGAGTGAAACGGTGTTGGACTAGGAAATATTTTCTCCAAAAATATTATTTTTCTGAACAATTTCCTGGGGCCACTGCTTTGTTTGTGGCACATACAAATCTGACATGTTGCTCCATAATGACCATTTTGAGATTCACAACCGGCTAATATTTACCTTTTTAGTTCCAGAGACAATGTATGATTTAAAAAAAGCATCCCAGTTTGTTTTCTGAATACATTCTGATTACCAAAGCATATTTACTTTATTATTGCATCATTTTAATCAATATTTTGGAAAGTATTTCCTAACTAGGTTGCTGTTTGTGTACCACATTCAAATTTGTATGTTCTCAGAGGGAGGCTGTTAAAATTTGGGTTTCTGGTTGGCAAAGGTATGCACAATGTCCAAGCAGGAACCACAGTCCTAGTCAGGGTAAGTCAGATACACAGTAAAAGATAACCTGTGCTCACCCTCTGGTAGCTTAGCACAGAAAAGCCAGGCTTATCTAAAGAGTCAATGTGTAATGTATTTGTGCAACACAATCACACACACACAGTAACACAATGAAAACACCACAAAAGACTTCACACTGGTTTAGAAAAATAGACAATAGTTTTATAAATAAATCTAAACCAAAACGACAAAGAACTGATGAGTAGAAGTCGGAATATGAATTTTTAAAGAGTTCTAGCACTTAGAAGCAATAAGCGCGAATGGGCGTTATCTGGTAATGCTGGAGTGGGGCAAAGTCAACAGTTCAGGCCTCCCGCGATGGAGCGCTGGCCAGGGACAGGAGCTGTGCAGGCCCAGTGAACAGAGCACCTTGATCCTGGTCGCAATAGAAAGATGCGGGATGCAGGCGAGTGATTTGTCAATGTTGAGCCCACAGTCGAGGTGATGTGTCGGTTTTCTCCAAGCAGTGGAGGCGATGCATTGGTTCCAAAGACGAAGCGCCGAGCTGAGATGCATTGCTTCCAAAGTGTGATTCAGCGGGTTTCTTCACGCAGTTGAGGGGATGCTTTGATCTCTCCACACTGCTGCAGTGGCGATGTACAGTTCCGATGCTCTGGAGGCAATGCGTTGGTTCCGAAAGCGATGCCCCAATTCTACTCCTGCAACAGGGCCAGTGCTCCGGTTCTGCTACACACAGACTGGAGATGTGTTGAATTCTCCGGTGCAAGTATCTGGGTCCACTTTCAGTGAACCAGGCACAGGAGCAGGGGTAGAGACTTTGGTAGCCCTGAGTCTCAAACAACAGAAGGCAAGCCAACAAGCCCTGGGAGATCAATTTAGTTGAAAGGCATAGTCTAGCTGTCCCTCAGCAGGATCAGGGAGCAGCAGGCTGCAGAGCGGCACAGCAAAAAAGCAGGTCTTCCAGATCAGCAGTCCAGCAGAGTGTCAGCACAGCAGTTCTTCTGACAAAGTTCAGTTGCAATACCGGACAAGTACTATATTCTGCAGGCCAACCGCCCTCTAGGAAAAAGTGGCGGAGGGGTGGCAGCTATAATCCACCATGATTATCAGTTTACCTCCTTAGCGATAATGGGCCCACCCTTAGTTGATAGCTTAGTCTTAAAATTTGAATCTCCCCAATTTCCTTTCATCTGTGCTCTTTTCTATAGACCGCCCCAACAAATGCCCACATTTCCCCAGGCACTGGGTGAAATGATATCTCACTGCTGCTATTTATAATGCCAGAATCCTGATAATCGGTGATTTTAACTACTGGCCTAATGATGCGAGAGAGGGCCTTAGCTCGAAAGAATTGACTGATCTTTTAACCGGGATGAATTGTACACAGCATATCAAGACTGCAACACATATAAAGGGCCATGTCCTTGACCAAATATGGACATCCAATCTTGAGATCTCTACTCCATTGATTTCCCCCTGTATTTGGTCCGATCATTTTTTAATAACTTTCTCTCTTATTAATGCCTTCCCTTGAAATCTCAATATTCAAGGAACGTGTTGTCAAGAAATTGGCGACGTATGAATACCGATCAATTTAGATCTTTATTAATTGACACGGCTCCATCTGCACAGGAGGCATTTCAAACCCAAGCAGAGAGTATTAAGACTTGGCTCGAGCGGGTCAGCGATCGCATTGCTCCTCTCAAAAATATCACTATTTTAAGACCTCATGACGCTCAACGTTGGTTTTCTGATGATTTAAAAAACAAGAAACTTATTTTAAGACAGGCCGAACGCAGTTGGAGACATCATTATCTCCCTGATAAGAGGGCTATATATCTAGCTCTCCAGAAAGAATACAAAAGGAGATTCTCCGAACTAAGGAAGATTATTTTTCAAATAAAATTCTTAATTCATCTAATAAACCCAAAGAAATTTTCTCTATTGTGAATGAGCTCTCCAAACCAGATAGGATCATGCCAAAACCAGTTCCTACACAAAGCCTCTGTGATTCCCTTAATTCCTTTTTTTTGAGAAAATTGCAGTCATTAAAGCCAGTATTCCCTTATCTAGTTTCCCTCTATCTGACTTAAACACCTGTCAGAATGAACATCAGTTGGATCAAATTCCTTTGATCTTGAAGGAGACCTTTCTTGACTTACTTAAAAAGTGGATTCTGGTTCTCCCACTGACTGTTGCCCCCCTTATATTCTTCGAGAAGCTTTCTCTATTTGTCCTGACCCCCCTCTTTCGTTCCTTAACAATTCACTTAAATACGGTGTTGTCCCTGATATTTTCAAGAGTGCGGAAATTGTCCCTATTTTGAAGAAACCGGGTGCGGACCCGTCAGTTTTAAGTAATTACCGCCCCATTTCTCTTTTGCCCTACTTAGGCAAAGTTCTTGAGGCATATGTAGCCAACTGTTTTAGTTCATTTATTGAACACCACCAGATTTTGGATTCTCATCAGGCAGGATTTAGACCTGTCCATTCCACTGAATCAGTCATACTCACTGTTATGGATGAACTAAGAAGAGGAGCAGATAACGGCATTCCCCAGGCCCTGGTTCTCCTGGATTTGTCAGCAGCCTTTGACACGGTCGACCACAATATCTTGGTGGACCGTGTCAGAAGTGCTGGGATCCATGGTCTGGCGTTGAAATGGCTTTCCTCTTTCCTTAGTAACCGCTGTCAAGCAGTTCGGTTGGCTAATTTCTCGTCCAACAAGAGGGAACTAACCTGTGGGGTTCCCCAGGGTTCCTCTCTCTCCCCTCTTCTTTTTAATCTGTATCTTCTCCCTCTAATTCGTTCCTTAAGAGAAAAAAGGGTTGGGACATTCAACTATGCGGACGATCTCCAATTGGTGTTTGAAATCGATTCGTCATTATCGACTGTTACCCACTTTCAATCTACCATGATTTTTATTAGTGATTGGATGAATTCCAACCAACTCAAGTTGAATCCCGATAAAACTGAGCTGATTCTCACAGCTGGCCCTTCCAATCCATGGCATTCTAATTTTTGGCCATCTTCTCTAGGTAACCCCCGAAGCCTGCGGACTCTGCCAAAAGCTTAGGCATCGTGATTTCTAGTGATCTATCAATGAATGCCCAAATAAGCTCAGTAGTTTCCGCAGGCTTCTTCCAATTACGGAGAATAAGGAAGATCAGCAGATTTTTGTCCAGGGAAGCTCTGACCTTGGTCATCTTAGCCCTGGTGATCTCCCGTTTGGACTATGCCAACTCCTTATACTGTGGCATTCCTTCCTACCAACTAAAACGTCTTCAGTTGGTTCAAAACCAAGCTGCCAGACTCATTTTTCATCAACCAAAATGGCAGCATGTGACTCCCATAATGAAAAATTTACACTGGCTTCCTGTGGCTAAAAGGTGTGCCTTCAAACTGGGTTGCACCATTTTTAAAGCCCTTCATGGTTGCAGCCCTGCTTTTATCTCGTCTATGATCTCAAGATATATCCCCTCCCGGGATTTGCGTTCTTCTCATCAAAATTTGCTGACTATTCCTTCTTTTAAACGCAAAAGGCTCGGAGGACTTAGATTCGCTGTCCTAGGCCCCCAGTTTTGGAATTCTCTCCCCGTGGAGATTAGACTGACTTCTACCTACGCACAGTTCAGAAAAATGCTGAAGACCCGTCTGTTTGCCCAATCTTTTAACATCTAGCCTTAGTTTTCTGCAACCTTCTCTTTGCCTCCTCAGCGCCATGAAACCGTATGGTCTACGTGCGCTATACAAGAACTTTTAACATAACATACAGGTCCAGAAGTGTCTAATTGTGTGGGGCCAGAGCCCCTGTACTTATACCCAGTTGTGGCTTTGAAGTGGGGGTGATTTCAAAATCTGGTCTTCAAAGTGCACAGAAGTATTTTCTTCCCAGTCCCTGCCCCAGACTAACTGTAGGGTGTAATCAGCCCTTTGTGTGGGGACAGGACCCTGCCTATTCAGGTGTAAGTGTCAGCTCCTCCTTCCCTTCCTGCCCAGGAAGAGACATCAGAATGCAAATGAGTACTCAGACACACCTAACCTTCCTGTGTCTGTGATTTTCCAGAGGGAATGCACAAAGTGAAGCTGTTACCCACCTCAGATGTGTATTCAAGACAGGCTGCAGGCACACAGAGCTGTAAGAGCAGAGAAATGTCTACTTTCTGAAAATGGCATTTCTAAAAGACTAATGTTAAATTCAACTTTACCTGTAAAGAGGATTTATCATTACCATTCAGATATAAAACATGACACAGCTACTCCTTTCTAACTAGGAATTACAGCTTAAAAGTGTATTAAGACATTTCCAATGCTAGCCTTTGAGAGGAGTAAGTCTCACAGTAGTGAAAAGTGAATTTGGGTGTTTTGCACTAGCAGGACATGCAAAACTTAAAAGTACACATCCCACTTTTTAAATACACAGTACCCCTATGGACTATCTAGCGCCTACCTTAAGGGTGGCTTATATGCAATAAAAGGGGAGTTTAAGGCTTGGCAAAGGGTTTTAAATGCCAGCTCAAAGTCACAGTAAAACTGCACAAACATACTTCGCAGTGGCAGGCCTGAGACATGTTTAAAGGGCTACTTGTGTGGGAGGCACAATCAGTGCTGCAGCAGCATTTAATTTGCAGGGCCTGGGTATATGGTATACCACTTTACAAGGGACTTACAAGTAAATTAAATATGCCAAACAGGTGTAAACCAATTATACCATGTTTAGCTAGCAGTGGTAAAGTGCTCAGAGCCCTAAAGCCAACAAAGAGAATTCAGCAAACAGAGGAGGAGAAAGGCAAAAAGTTTGGGGTGACCCTTTAGAGAGGGCCATTTTCCTACAGAGGCCTTTCTGGTTCTGACAAGTTTCTAAAGGCAAGTTGAGGATTTCTCAAAGAAACTTGTTTGCTTCTAGGAGCTTCATTGTTTTGGCTTTGTAGGAGCTCATTCCCAGTTCATAGGAAGACTGAGGCCTCTCTTCTCACAGATTATCACCCTGGATTCTTATTCAAAGTATGCGTTTATTTTTCTACAATTTTAATGACACATTAGGGTGGTATTATTAGGGGAGTGTCTGGGGAGTGGGCTGTAGGAATGCCATGACTATCACAAAGTTGTAACTTGTGACTTCACAAACATTCCCACAATTCCAATCTAGCAGCTAACTTAACCAGGTATGAGTAGTTCAATAAGTGCAAATGTCAACCTATACCAATAACATCTTCCGTAGATAGATTGGTTGTTTCAGGAGACGTTGCCACCAATGTAATGCAATCATCCTCACTCTTTGATTAAACATGTTAAGCTTTAAGCAAAATCCAATGAACCTCTAACATTTTGGGGAGCACCCTCAACCAAATCATCACTTTCTATCTTTCAGTTGCTTCTCTTCAATAAACTTGGGCAAAACAAACCAATGTATTATTCTCTTTTCCTTTTACAACCCTGTCTATCCTGTAAGATAACCAAAACCATCATTACCTTGCTCATAGCAATGGCAAATACACTGTTTGGGTCTTTCAGCAGTGCCCTTAAAAAACATGTCAACATTCATGCTCCAGTTACAAAGCATCTGACGTCTGAAGGCAACTCTAAATACACTAGCTGCATTTCCTCCACCATAGAGAGAGTGTAATAGTGAAATTCAGCCAGTGGAGTTTATTGCATATGTTGGATCTTGCTCTTTATGTAGGGTCGCACAAGATGTTTGCCTTCACTACCCTATTTTTTCGGAACCTGTTTTTTTTTGGCATTAGGACACTGCACGCTTTACTGCTGCTTACCAATGGTAAAGTACTTGCACTCTGTTGTATCCTGCCTATGTACTAATGATACTCCTTTCTTAACTAGCTTCTAGCTGCTCAGCCAGTGTGAGTTTTCTGAGTGGAATGTTGGTGTGATAGAGATACATGGAATGTTTGGGTGCCTGTGTTGTGAGGTGTGAAAGTTGAAGATGGGCTGAGCAGCAGGCAGGCTGCTCCTGGTGGGGCTGCTTTACATGGAAACCGACCTATGACGTATACTTATTAAAGAAACTACAAAGATACAACTTGGCTACGTCTGGTACATCACAACTCTCTCCCGCAAACATGGAAAAACTTGTATACATTAATTGACACATTTAATTTACTGATGAGTCCCTGGTAAATTCTACTACATGTGCCCAGGGCATATAAATGAAATACTATAAGTGGGCTGCTGCACTCATTGTGCCACCCACTAAATTAGCACTGTAAAACATATCTCAGGCCTGCCATTGCAGCCTGTAGAGTAAGTTTAAACTACCATTTTGACCTGGCAAAATAAACCTTTTTGCAGACCCAAACCTTCATTAAAAATACTTATAAGTCACCCCTAAGGTATGCCATAAATGCTCGTAGAGCAGGGTGAATGATATTTAAAAATTAGGCTATGTGTACTAACGTTTTAAATGTCCTGGCAGTCAAAAACCTCAAAAGTCGTTTATCATTGCAGCAAGGCTAGATCTCCCATGGATTAACACTGGGTTAGCTTATTACATTTAATAAGTGATGACTTCAGTTAGGGTACAGCTGGAGAAATATGTTTCCACTCATTTGAATTGTAATTTAAAATCCTCTTAATTGGTAAAGTTGGATTTTAAATTACCATTTTGAAAATGCCACTTTTAGAAAACTGCAAAAAGAACAATTGATGGACAGAATGCAGTACAATGTCATACATTCACCCCAGTACATAGATCTGGTCCTAAATCCATCGTTTTTTTGCTCCCCATGCCATACCAGTTTGAACCCAGCCACATGCAATCAGTCTTGACCCTGCGCCCAATGGGAACAGTCCAGCCCGAACTGCCAGGCCAGGTATTCCCTGGACTGGAAACAAGCATCCTAGGACCGGTTTCAGAGTTTCACCCCTCATCAGCCAGGATAGCTTGACTCTAGTGGCATGGAGAGCACGGGACCAACGTTTGGGCATACCCGTCCCACTCGGGGTGACAAATGCAAAAAGAACAATTGATGGACAGAACGCAGAACAATGTCATAAATTCACCCCAGTACAGAGATCTGGGCCTAAATCCATCATTTTTTGCTCCTCATGCCATTCCAGTTTGAACCCAGCCATATGCAAATCAGTCTTGACCCTGCGCCCAATGGGAACAGTCCAGCCGGAACTGTGTGTCTTTTGCTTTCTCGCCCTAAGTGCGCCAGATATGCCCAGACGTGGGTCCCGGGCTCATGGTGCCACTGGATTCAAGGTATCCTGGCTGATGAGGGGGGATGCCACGAAACCGGTCCCAGGATGCTTGTTTCCGGTCCAGGGAGGACCTGGCTTGGCAGTTCGGTCTGGACTGTTCCCATGAGGCACAGGGTCAAGACTGATTTGCATATGGCTAGGTCTAAACTGGGTGGCATGGTGAGCAAAAGAATGATGGATTTAACCCAGATCTATTGACTGGGGGAGAATGTTTGATTTGCTCTGCATTCCGTCTATCATATGTGTGTCTTTTGCTTTCTCGCCCTATGTGTGCCGGGTATGCCCAGAAGTGGGTCCCGGGCTCACGGTGCCACTGGATTCAAGGTATCCTGACTGATGAGGGGTGATGCCACGAAACCGGTCCCAGGATGCTTGTTTCTGGTCCAGGGAGGACCTGGCTTGGCAGTTCGGTCTGGACTGTTCCGATGAGGCACATGGGCAAGACTGATTTGCATATGGCTGGGTCTAAACTGGGGTGGCATGGTGTGCAAAAGAACAATAGATTTAACCCAGATCTATTGACTGGGGGAGAGTGTTTGATTTGCTCTGCATTCAGTCCATTATCTGTGTTTCTTTTACTTTTAGAAAGTTGGCATTTTTCTGCCTCAACAAATGTGCCTTTCTGCTTGTCCATGGTCAGAGGACTATTAATGGCTTTCCTGTTGTATGATGTGTGTTCCTTACAGACATGGGACAAAAGAGCCTTGGGTGTGTGGAAGGGTGCTCCTCTACTGACCAGAATGGTCTGTGGGGGTTGTACCCAGCCCTTCCTGCTCTTAAAGGGTAGCCGAGGGCTCTACCCAGCCCCTTCCTGAATTCAGAAGATGCCTGCCCTGTCACTGGCATATGTAGCTCATAACTGGTCTTACCTGCTCTTTTTTCCATAGAGAGCTGGGCAAAACAAATTTAAGATTAGACATAAGGGAGTCACCCACACACACACTGCCAGCACTGGGTTTAAAAGTGACACCCTCTGAAGCTCTCAATAAACTCTCCTGATCCTGTGCATACTCAGAAGAAGGACTGAACGTCTGTCTGAAGCCTGAAGGAAGACTCGACCTGGTTGCCTTGAACCCAGAACCCCAGACGTGACTCCAACGGAAAGTTGGCTGACCTCCTGCTTGAGCTACAGGGACACAACAAACTTCCAGAGACCTTCCCTGCAACTGCCTAGATGACTAGTACCACCTGTACCTCCCTGAACACTGCGCCTGGTGTGAGTCCTGGCCCCAAAGAGTCTAACACTCTATGTAGTACCGTGGTAATACCTACAAATTACTGCACTACCTAAAATTCTTTTTTTTAATAGCACAATTCTCTGTAAACTGTTTTAAAAATATATAGAAAACTATAAATACATTTCTCTACCTATTACCACTTTAAAAAAGCGGTAATAGCCCGAGAACAACAATAAAACCTAGTACCTACCTATATCTAAGGCCCTAACGCAGAACACAGCCAGAGTGTGCTGAAACCTACATGGCTGCCTTTTACATTTTGTAAAGACAGGCATTGGCCAAGCAGATACTTCCTTGTCATCGGCATCTACCGCGGTATACTGCGAAGTTACTGTGTGCTACCATGGCACAATATATCACAAATATATTACACCCACTACCTACTACCAAAAAATACCATTTACACCCAATAATCTGTCTTCCTGCCACATTACATCCACAGAAGTACAACCACTTTCATGCTACGACTGTTTCAATTACCACACTCCACTCTATACCATTCCACTCTATGCCGGTCCACTCTATGCCATTCCACTGTATGCTACTACACTCCATGCCACTTCACTAAAGGTCACTCCACTCTATGCCACTCCATTTTACGACACTCCAATCTACGCTACTCCATTGTATGCCCCTTCACTCTATGCCACTCCACTCTACATTATTGCACTGGTCGCAGCTCCACTCTATGACAAACACTCTAGGTTATTCCACTATGCCACTCCACTCTACGCCACTCCACTATATGCTATTCCACTGTACACCACTCCACTCTATGCTACTCCACTCTACACCACTCTAATGTACACCACTCCACTCTATGCTACTCCACTCTACACCACTCTAATGTACACCACTCCATTCTATGTTACTTCACGCTACTCCACTATGCGACACTCCAGTCAAAGTCACTCTGCTCTATGTTATTCCACTCTATACCACTCTCTCTACACTTTACTGTATGCCACTACACTGTACTCTATTCTATGCTACTCCACTCTTCGCCACTCCATTGTACGAAACTCCACTATGTGCCACTTCACTCTACGGCATTGCACTGTATACCATCACACTGTACACCACTCAACTCTACACCACTCCAATGTATGCCACTCCGCTCTATGCTATTCCACTCTACGCTATTCCACTGTATGCCACTCCAAAGTACGCCACTCCACTCTACACTATTCCACTGTATGCTGCTCCACTCCACTGTACACCACTCCACTATACGCTATTCCACTCTACACCACTCTGCTGTATGCCACTCCACTATACCCCACTCTACTGTATGCCACTCCACTATACGCCACTCAACTCTAAGATTTTCCACTGTATGACACTCCACTGTACGCTATTCCACTCTATGGCATTCCACTCAATGCCACTCCACTGCACACCACTCCATTATGCATCACTCCATTGTACGTCACTCCACTCTACGTCGGTTCAATGTACACCACTCCACTTTATGCCATTCCACTCTTTGCCCCTCCACTCTATGCCACTCTACTCTATGCCACTCCACTCTACGCCACTCCACTATATGGTACACCACTGTTCGCCACTCCACTCTATGCTAATCTACTCTACACCACTCTAACATATGCTACTCCACTCCACGCTACTCCACTCTACGTTATTCCACTGTACAACTGTTATGTTTCATATAGGTACCCCAATATCGGCTCAGGTAGTGAATACACCTTTCACCTACATTCCCCTGATATTACACTACATAACGGTTCTTAATACTGACCCTTTACCTATTTACGGTAATGTCCAAAGATGACATGGGGTTTTCTCCGAAAAATTTAAGCCTCATGCATTATGCATGAGGATTCTTGGAATCACAGCGGGACAACAGGCCTACCATCTCTTGCATAATAACTATGTATAAGGGTCATTCCTTCCGTCATCCTAGTCCGACATAATACAGCATGGTATATCCGCAGGGGGTACCACTTTGGGTATACATACATCATATCTTGCTGAGGTAGTCAGAGGAGAAAAGGACTTCCATGCTGACACACTGACGCGAGACGCTGAGGCTCCTGCACGCAGACACTCCAGCTCGCAGTGGTCTGACATCCCTTGCTGGGTGTCCATCTTGAGACCAAGACGGGGTCCCACAGTCTCTCACTTCAGGTAATGGGGTTGACTGTATACTAGAGGGATTATTGGCTTCACACCCACATACATGCTAGGTACACTCAGGTACATCTAGTTAGGGTTGCATCGTAGGAGTACGCATTCTACTGTCATGTATTTTATATACTTGCCTGTATTCATTGTTTTAGCATGATCGTAGAAATCTACCATCCTTTTTTCTCTGTTAGTGCTTAATATCATTTATATCTGTTACTGTCTAGTGGTTGTTTCAGCACACCTATTTTACACTAGAATGATGCTGGCTCAATAAATGCTTATTGAAAAACGTCCCCACTGTTTATTCTGTGTATCTCTCTGAGACGAAGTGAGCACGAGTGACTGAGCGAAAAGTAGTACACTGTTTCCACGATCCCTGATGGGACAGGGTTGTCATGTTCGATAGTTGTCAAGAACTATTCTCTCCTTGGTAAGAGGGGTTTCTAGTGGCACTGTGAGCTAGCTGGTATACAGGCTAACATACCCGGTAGGGGTGTCTAGAATCAGTCTGACACCAATCCTACAGTGTATGTTGTCTAAACGCACAGATCTTATATATGTTTATAGGAACTACACGACATGGCGCCGCCAACGTGGGTTTGGTACTTATTTAACAGTCAAATCTGAGTAGTTCAGTCGTGATTTTCTCAGAGACCACTACTCACATTTCCCCAGAGACGTCTGGAGTGGGAAGGGAACTATTCGCCACAGCTGAGTAGGCATACCCTATGTATTGGCTACAGGTTTATCAAGCTTGAAGGACAAACAGTTCCTATTGTGCATAAAACCTTATCTCAGTTTCCTTGAAACTATTTCTTGAGAAACCTTTTTTCAACAATGAATGAAGAGAACGCCGCTGTGCGAGCACAGCCTGCTATAGTTAGGGAGGTGAAATCAACATTTCAGAAAATGTTAGAACTGCCCTCACTCAAAAGATAACAGACTACGGAGTCACAGCTAGGGGGACAGTAACCTTCGTGATTGAGGCTCACGAATCATACAGAACAGAGGTATTCTATTCATGGGTTAAATTCCCACAAGCGGATGCGCAATCAAATACATTTCATTCTTACACTGAAGATGAAACACCAAATGAATACTGTCCGAATGAGGACATTCAAATTCCGCTCACCTACCAAGAGCACAAAAACTGGTTTAAAGGCGCCCTCCCCCACACAAAAGACAAAGTAAGACAAGGTCCACGCGGAAGAGACGGAGCCACTTGGCCAGTCCTTGCGGCTTGTACACCGCATCCAGAGATTGACACAATGCTAATGGTAGACTTACATCCACTTCATAAAGAAATTAATAAAACTTTATAGAAACCTGACACAGTTTGTGATGAGAACACTCACACTTCAGCCAACAAGAGCTACATAAACAAGTCAAATTCAGAGTTCTACAACTAAAATTACACCACAAACACTATACGCAGTTATGGGAAAAATGCCCACTAAACGTGAGCAAATGCCATTCTGGATAGCTCAAAAAATAACACAGCTAGAGGCAGTATTTCAACACACAAGCCCTCAAGAAAAACACAGAATGCTAACAATATGCTTGCCAATAGGGTTAGCTCCCCAGATAGAGGATTGTACCACTTGGGGTACAGTTTTTGCTGCCATATATACCAGAACTCATGGTATCCCTTCATTAGCAGTAATACCAGACATATTAGGACTAACCCTGGGCAAAGCACTACGCTACGCTCGCGTAGTTTGCGAAGTTTGCGCTACTTCGCACAACGCGGATTGCACATAGCACAGTGCAAACACGCGTAGCGTAGCGTAGTGCAGCGGTCATTTTTGCTTGCTCGCGGTCCTCAACGTCAAGCTGGTGACCGCGAGCAAGCAAAATGATCATCCAGCGAGACTTTTCCTCGTTCGCGATCAGCAACATCAAGTTGCCGATCGCGAGCGTGAAAATAAACCTCCCGGCGAGATTCTCAACGCGGGGAGGTCAGGTTTCTCATTGCGAGTGGTCGCGTATGCTCGCGACCGGCTCGCGATGAGAAACTACCAGTCCGCGTTGAAAGCTGCCGCTCGAGTAAAAATCTACTCGAGCGGCAGTAAAGACAGCTCGCACTGTGCAAGATGCCATTTTCAATGATTGCACAGTGCGGACAAGCATCCGGCACTGTGCAGTCATTGCGGACAGTGCACTACGCAGTTCGCGTAGTGCTACACGTAGCTCACGTAGTGCGAACTGCACTTTGCGTAGCTTCGCGTAGCGCTACTTCGCGAACTACGCCCAGGCATAGGACAAATACAAACTGAGTATGGAGCGGAACCTGCTCTGAACTTAGGGATGAAATTATTAGGTAATTTTTCCCAGGTGTCAGCTATAATATTAGCAAATATAAAAGGGGAAGCAGCAGCAGTGGCAATACGCCAACGCCTGAGGGATTTCATTCCTTTACAACAGGAACGTGAATTACCTAAAATTATCACAGACACCTATGCTGAATTAGGAAGAGATAGTTTGGGAGCTAGAGCAACAAAACCTCAACTCATGTTTTTTTTAAAGAGTTTTATATAGCGCGAACTAGACCCGAGACATCGGGTATCAGAGCGCTTTACATGAGTACCAGTTTCGTTACAGAAGGACACATTCATTTTGGTTAGGCACGGGGAGATTAAGTGATTTGCCCAGAATCACAGGATGTTGAGCGTCGTTGCCGAGACTCGAACCCGGTTCCCCAGCTTCGAATTCGACCGCTCTAGCCGTAATGCTACATCCTCTCCCCATGGGTGGTCCTGAAAAGGATAACACCAAGCAAGCACCCGATTCTTCCAAGAAGAAATGGGATAATAACAATAAAAACCAAAAGATTAGAGAAAATAGATCTCTATCTAGGAGTGGGTCTCCTCAACAGGAGCCCTCCGAAAAGAGATATAACCTTAGGAATAGAGATGACATTAAAAACCCTGAAAGGTATCAGGATACTGATACACGTTCCTCTCGTTCCTTTCAGGGTTCACCAAGAAACTCAGAGAGAGAAGGATGGTCAGAACACAGACAAGAAGAGCGTACGAAGTCCAGAGACATGCAATGCTTCTTCAGAATACACTTCTAAAAAAGAAGACAAGCCAAAATCTAAACCTCAATTTAAAATGAAGAAAGTAGCAGGTCTCAAAGTCAGACATGCCCAGAATTCTGAGGACTCAACTACTGAACGGGGAATGGGCTCTGACAATGCTAGACAGCAGAGCAGAAGTAACAATAGCTCGCCAGAACCTGATGGAATTTCTGGTGACAGCGGAGTTGAATGAGCATATCACGGTGGAAACACCTGATACAAGGGTAAGTGTCCCACATAGGTTACATGAAATAACACTCCAAATGGAGGGGGACAAACCCAGAAAAGTTAAAGGTCTCTTTTAGGAGAACTTGACTTATGGCTATGACATACTTTTAGCTGAAAAAGATTGGCCGCCTGAAATTGTTATGGGTTGCCCAAAGGGAGAAACGGTAATTTTACCAGCTTTTTCCGACCACGTTCCAATATACTTAAAACACACATACGCGCTGGAGTGGCCGGTAGCCCTTGCTCCAGCCCTATATCGCAACCATGTTGGGTGGGATGCTGAGTCACCGCACCATGTAATCCCAGTAAAAACTACTCCAATTCCACAGAGACAGTACCCAATAAAATAAGAAGCGAAAAACAGGTCTTAGATCAACCTGAATACCAGGGTGTAATAGAACCTTGCACCTCTGCATTGAATAATCCCTTATTTCCCGTAATGTAACCCAATATTTCATATCATCTAGTTTTAGACTATAGACACCTGAACACATACACAAAGACATTTGCGGTACAGAATGCACATAGTGCCTCATTAATGAATAACATTGTGCGGCAAAAATACAAAACAACACTAGACATCTCAAATGTATTCTTCTGCCAAAATATAGCGCCTGAAAGCAGGTATCTAAAAGCATTTTTTGTGCTAGGTTTCCAGAGTCAATTTTGTCGACTCCCCCAAGGGTATAAGAATAGCCCCGGGTTGTTCAGCGCTAGGGTAACAGAATTACTTCAGAATTTGGATGAAGAGGCTTTGTCCAATGTAGATGATATTTATCTTACATATGATGATTTACAGGATCACTTGACCAGGGTGAGCACCATAATTTTGGGGTTCGCCTCTGAGGGCTACAAATTTAGCTTTAGAATATCGAAAATAGGCCACCTCCATGTCCTATTTTTAGGATACAAGTTATCAAGTGAAGGAAAAAGCCTGGCAGCTAACTTTTTGGAAAAGTGTGCGCTGCTCCAACCTCCTAAATCTTTGAAAAACTTACAATCCATATTGGGATTTTTAAATTTTGGCAGAACATACATTTTAGATTACGCAGAAAGAGTAAAACCTTTCTACGACTTAATAAGACCTGATTTCTCAGTAAGGCATTGGACACAGGAATACACAGATATCCTTCGTTCCCTACAAGCTGACATGATAGCATCAAAACACTTGCAGACACTCGTAAATGTATGCAATCTGATGATCCGCGTTATAGCGGGTCAATCTGGGTACACTTACCTAACCTTCAATGAAGGCGAAACAGTACCCATTGCATACAAATCACATTTGTACACAAACGCTGAAATGCGCTTTGCTTCTACAGAAAAAATACTGACAGCAGTACAGACCACTGTAGTAAGAGAAAGCGCACTGGCTCAGGGGAGACGAATAATAGTCGTAACTCCGGTACCAGCCTTAGAGGCTGCCACAAAGGCAAGCGTCCCTAATGCTAAAGCCTTACATCCAAGATGGATACAATGGGCTAATTCTCTCACTGCAACGGATGTAGAATACAGATATGACCCAAGGCTAAAAACACAAGCATTCCTGCAATATGAGCAAGAATATCCTCTACCAAATGAAATTATGCCTCTAGATCAGTAAGAATATATCATTTACACTGACGGATCTGCTCAGTCGGCCATAGGAAATAAACAGCAATACAGCACCACTTGTGCGATAGTAAAAGGTCGTATGCAGGATGGCAAGTTCCATCCCAGCGATACGAAGACACAGTCTCTAGGAGACTGCACGGCTCAGCTGGCAGAACTAAAAGCCCTATTACTGGCACTAATAAATATGGATCGAGAATTCCCCACACTAATTGTGTGCCATTCTTTTTATTGTGTCCAGTCATACAATGAATATCTCCATTACTGGGGTCAGAATGGGTTTAAAGACTCAAAAGGTGGCACAATTAAGCATAAAATGCTATGGGAACAGGTAGCTGAGTTGAAAAATGAACTACCAAGAGCTCACGTGATACACACGCTGAATCATCAACGTGATGGCGTTCACGTTGAAGGGAATTCATTGGCCGATGAAGCCGCAAAGGGGGCAGTACGAACTGTTGCCGTAGCTGCAATCACTCGTTTATATATTATGTTGTATTATATGCACTATTTAGTAATATTGCTTTGGACAAGTCTCTGCAACCCTCTCATGATGCCATCCGCCTCCAATTGGATCCGCCTGTTACAGGAGGCGGGGACGGGGGGACTAGCCTGTATCCTTAAGGAGGTTCAAGGGTGAGCCGCCTGGTTCCTAGCTTGGGATTACTTCCCGTCCTCCGTGATATGGGTGCAAGGGAAAAGGTATTGTCTCCTGAAGCTTGTTCTACTGCTCCTCCTCTATCTGTAATGTCTTGACACTCACATTGAGTGCTGATGGTTTTTATTTGTGCTTTGTTGATGGGGGCGCATTGTCTCTAAATGTATGTTATTCTCTGTTAGTTTCAATAAACAGATTTGAAACAAAAGGATTTCACGTCGGAATAAAAATGCAAGTTTTCGTGTGAAAGAAATAAACCGGTTGTTGGACCTGGCCCTTTTGGCAGGTTCACCCCTGAACTTTTTGCCTGTCTCTTAGCCTTTTCCCTGTGTAGTGTTGGTGATTATAGGCCTCTGGGCACTTTAGCACTGTGGCCCAGTGTAAAGTGCGTGCGCGCTGTGTGCGTGTGTGGTGAGGCTGGCCTGCCCTCCCATAGGAATGCATTGAGGATGAGTGTGTCAGTGGTAATTCCTGTTATGAGAGGTGCAGCATGGTCAAGTCTAGTATGTCTGAATTCGTGAGAATAAATGCTGCGCAATGGTGTGCGCAGATTTATGGTGATTGGTAGAGAAATGCCACTTCTAGAAGTTGGCATTTCTGTGTGCTCTGTGTCTGCCTGCCTGATGTGAATTGCATGTCTGGCTTGTGAGTGACAGGGGCTGGGAGGTTTGTGTGGCTCCAGGAGGGGCAGGGTGAGTCAGCGCAGGGCTGAACGGAGAGATCTCCATGTAGATGGGTGGGAGGAGTTGCACCTGGGACCTGAATAGGGCTGTGCCTTCCCTCCACAATGCTGGCTCCACCTCCTGTGGTGCGTCTGATGTCCCTGGCCTGTCTTGTCAAAGGGGAGAGGAGCTTGCCAAAACTAAGTGCTCCAAATCCCCCTGATACCAGTTCTGACTGGTATCTCCAAGCCCTGTGCTGTGACACAAAGGGGATTTTGTGTATAAAAGAAGGGGCTGTGACCCCAGAAGGTTGTTCAGTTCTTGTTCTTGTGCTGATCCTGCAGGGCGTGCTGCTGCTGGGGGCCCAGGGGGGGGGGTTGCCTCCCTGGGCCCTGCATTGCCCCTTCTTCACTGAGGACTGATTCTTTTGGCTACAGGACCTGTTTGCCGGTCCCAGCGCATGGCGAGCGCTTTATTTTAATTATCCCCCCAGCAAAGGAGCACGAGGGCTCCGCAGTGCTGAGCTGCAATCCTTTCCAGAGGGAATCCCAGCATGGGGATTCCCCTCTTTCGGAGGCGGAGAGAAGCGGGTGCCCACCCCGCATTGCGCCCACGAGCGGGAGCCTACCCCGCTTTATACATGGTGAAAACGCAGGTGCCCACCCCGCTTATGCGTTATTGAGCGGGTGCCCACCCCGCATTATTTGCCTCAAGAAATCACTGCCGCGGCCCGAGCGAATAATGGCCGCCGACCCGGAAGCCAGGCAGAGTTCGCCTGCTTCTGGGCGGGGCCGGTGGCGGGAGCGGAAGAAGTACAGGCAGAAGGGAGGACGGGAGCCAACCCCGCCTCCCCGAGCACCGCGGCAAAGTCCCGGGTCCCAGGAGGGGGCCCGGGTGAAGAGAAAAGGCGGCTGAGGCCGCCGACGGCAGCGTGGGGCTCCCAGGAGTGAAGGGAAGCCCCGCGCCACGAGAGAAGTGCTGCCGGTCCCGCCTGCCGAGAAAAGGGAGTCCCGCGGGCAGCCACAGCGCGACCGGGAGAGGAGGCAGAAGTGCCGTGTCCGCCCCAGCCCCGTGCCACGAGAGAAGTGCTGCCTGCAGAGGAGAGAGTCCCTGAGGAGCGGGGGCTCTCCTGATGGCCGCATGCCGAGCGAGGGAGCAGTGCAGAGTCCCACAAGGAGCCGGTGAGTAAAGGCTCTCTGTGGGTAGTGCCGATCCAGGCACAGTGTCTATGCCCGTTTTCTGAGCGGCCCCGCATGACAGAGGGCCGCTCCAACGAGGGGGCATATTTGATGTCAGAGGGCCCCAGAGTCTCAGGGGCAGATCAAGGCACATTGTCGGTGCCTGGGCGATCCCGCCAGGGAGCCGGCCGCCCCAACGAGGGGGCATGTGTGTAGTGCAACGTTAGGGGCATTTTTGTTATAAGAGCCCAAGGGGGGCCCAGAAGGCCTCGTGATGCCAGGCCCCTGTACTTTGTTATTTTACAGCTGCCCCACTTGCGAGAGGTCAGCTGCAACGTTCTGGGGTACATTGGTTTGAAGGGCACAGTCGGTGCCCGTGCCCCCCCCCCCCATTTGATATTCACAGCTGCCCAGCAAGTAGTGGGCAGCTGCTACGTTTAGGCCATTCTTTCTTTGGGGGCATGTCTTTTGAAGTTAGGAATGAGATGCACTCCTTTTGCCCCCTTCTTCACAGCTGCGCAGCACTTAGTGCCAGCTGCTACGTTTAGGTCTGCGCAAATGCGCGCCTGACTCCTGCTGCATTGGCAGCGCGCCCTGACTTTTGGACATAGGGCATTTTGAGCCCCTTTTCGAGATGGTCAGTTGTCCAGGGGGACTGTTAGGTTTGTAGGGCGCCAGGCCCTAATGTGATTTATGCCTCTGCTATGGTTTCTACTGTTAGGTTATGTGCTAATGTGATTTGTGTCCTAATATGTGGTGCTAGGAAATGTGATGCATTTACTATGGTTTACGCACCCTGTTTCATACCTCTAAATGTATTTCTAGGATTATGAGGTTTTGCATAATGTGTTTATGCTTGTGAGGTTATTATTTCCTAATGCGTTTAGGTTGTTACGTTATGTTATGTTAAGTAAAGTTGTAAAGCGCACGGCTGCCCCAGCGAAGGGGCGTCCCGGCGCTAATGCAGTGTTGTGAGTTATTCTCTACTGTGGGTTATGCCTAAAGTGATTTATGCTTAGGATGTTAGTGTCTAATAGGTTTAGACTTATGAGATGATTGCATAATGTTTTTATGCTGGTGAGGTTGGCGTATAATGTATTTTGCGCCTAATGTGATACTGTGCATAATGTGGTTTATGTTACAGGCTGATGCTGAGTATAGTGGTTACCAGTGATTACTGGTTGTACGTTTATGATATGTCCTACATTTATGATAAGTTCACTAAGTGATGGTTCTGACAGTGGCCCACGTGGCCCTGTCATGTGTAAATAATCCCTTGTAGATATTGCCCAGTGCCAGTTGGCACCATGTGTATTATGTGAATACTATTCTAATGTATTATGAGAATACAAAGGCTATTTTTGATATACCCTTGTGTGGAGTTCCTTTTTGTGGTGTGCATAGTATGTTGTTGCTGGGTGTGTGTTGCGCAAACGCTTTACACATTGCCTCCGGGATAAGCCTGACTGCTCGTGCCAAGCTACCAAGGGGGTGAGCAGGGGTTATCTTGGGCGTGTAACTCCCTTGCCCTGACTAGAATGGTGGTTTCTGCTTGGCTTTGGCGCAAGCCTTAGCCAACCAGAAATCCCATTTCTAACATTGGTGATCAGCGGTGGGATTAGAACTTGCGTTTGCGCAGTACCACAGCGACAACTGGCTGCATTACAAAACTCTGCATTTTAGATAGTCACATGGAAAGGGATTATTGTTTCTGAGTTGTTTTAAGTGTCATTTCTTTTTGAAATGTGTGTTCTTGTTGCACTATGAGTTGGGTGTCCTGCCAAGGACAGAAACCAGAGAAGCTGAAGGAGTTTTGTACTGCCCTTGTGCAGAATGCTATTTCTTGGGTTGGCCTGAAGCTGAAGGAGTGTGACTGCCCTTGTGCCATCGTGCTATTTCTTGGGTTGGCCTGAAGCTGAAGGAGTTGTTACTGCCCCTGTGCTGTCTGCTATTTCTAGGGTTAGCCTGCAGTGGTTACCATTGGACTTGAAAGAAGAGGGAAAAGGTTCTCTCAATCACCCAAGGGCTAGGAGAGAGCTAGCCTCCTGTTGAAGTCTCAGGCACATCAGACTTCACCACCAGCCTCCTGATTCCTCCCAGCGAGGATTTCTATCTGCAGGTGAGGCTCCTGTGAGTTCCAGGGCCTCTAGTTCTACTACAGAGAAGAGTGTGCTGAAATCGTTGCTACCGCACGTTTGCGAGCCGCCGCAGCCGAAAGCGCCCGAAAAATCATCGCGCCGCTGCCGCCGAGCGATTGCAACCAAAGAGATCATCGCTTCACGACATTGCAGCGCGGACGCCGGGCGTCCGCCATTTTCATCGCATCGCATCCGGATCGTCGCTCCCTCGCGGAGCGCCATCGCATCACAACCTGATCGCACACGCAACAGGATCGTCGCATCGCTTCCTCCCTCGCGGCAACGAGTCATCGCATCGGCGGCCTAGCGTGCAGAAGTTGGTTGCATCGTCTCCGCACACATCAGCAGATCGGCGCATCATCCTCCCTCGCTGCAAGCATTTAACGCATCGCCGGCCTCACGTGCAGAATTTCATCGCTACAACTTCTTTGCGACAATTTGTTGATTTTGCTACGAAATCCAGGTACTTTGTAAGTAAAAGGGTCGCAGAGACCACTGCTTTGAACTGAACTCCTCTTTGCACACTTTGAACTATTTTTACAGCATTTCAAGAGTAATCCTATTTTACAGTATTGTAGCTTTTTGGATCGTTTTAGTTTTCTGGAATCCCCAGTAGGGTGGGATCCAGTGGTGGCAGCAATATGTAGTCCAGTGCAGGAAGTCCCATTCCCAGTTCCCATAGTATGGTACCTGGTTCCCGGTTAAGAGGGGGACAGGTTGTGTTTCAGGGGCAGTAAGATGCTGTCCCACCAGTCTTGTGGGGGGAGTGTGGATGAATGTTGTGATGCACTGGACGTTTGAGTAAATGGTGTTAGTGTGTGAGTTCTTTGATTGTAGGGAGCTTGCATTAGGAGTGACCCTAGAAGAATGGTGCAGGTATCTCCAACCCTTGCGGCGGAGATGGTTCAGAGTAGCCCAGCTAGGTGACCTTATAGTGAGGAGGTTGTAGGGACTCACATCCTGTCTCGCAGGAGAAGGAGTGAGATTGGGCTGTGTCCCGAAGTGCCCGCACCTCGGACTCCAGTACTGGTTGGTTCCATGAGGGAACACCAGGTAGGGAGCCTAGTCTGTCCTGTTGGACCGTTCTTCGAGGTGGTTTTTCCCGTTTTAGGTGAGCTGGGAGTGCCTGTAATCAGACCTCCAGCAGTTCTAGTGTCTGGCAGTACCACTCCAGTTGGGAGGGTGCAGAAGTCCAGAGTGAGGGGTGAGAGGGTGAAAGAGTCCCCAGTGGAAGAACCAGTGGGTCAGGGGCCAGCCAGAAGGGCTGAGACTCATAGGATTGGCCATGGTGATGCCACTTCTGTCCTGGGGCATCTTCACGCACTGTCAGAGGAACAGGAGGTCGTGAGCTCTGTGCCAGGTAGACTGTCACACGACACGCTAGGTATGTGTCACCCTCAGGAAGTCCTGGTTCGCCGGGCATCTGACCAAAGGGTATCGTCCCTGGGTTGGGGAGCCAGGTTCAGGTGTTTGCCTGTCCTGGACAGCAGGGCGACTGTAGTCAGTGTCCTGGTGGTTTGCCTTCTAGGGGTACCCCTGTGAACACAGGTGGGGCCCATCTTAAGTGAAGAGACCCTGTGTTTCCCAGAAGGGGTGGTGCAGGCCTAGCCGGGATCTTTAGGGTCCCTGGCTGAATGTGGTAGTACTACCCTGAGAGCAGGTGGGGCCCATCTTAAGTGAAGGGACCCTGCTCTACAGTGGGAGGGTGCAGAACTCTGGAAGGGGGTGCAGAGGGAGGGAGTCCTCGCCTCTGACCCCGGTGCATCCGGTGAATTTGTGTCCCAGGTGGTAGACCAGTTGATGGAGAGAGGTCCTGAACTGGTGGGAGAGTTGTGTTCTGGTGGATGCTTCCCCTGGGAGGGTGCGGAACCCCAGAAGTAGAGGTAGGGTGAGGAGATGCTTCACCCGTGACCTCTGGTCAGCCTGAGGGTGCGGACCCTAGGTTGAAGGATCAGTGATAGTTTGGAACTACACTGAGAGGGAGAGTGGAGAATGGCTATTGTATGCCAGGGGTTACTGCCCCCCACTCCGTGGATTGGCAAGGACCAGTGGCATCTGGGTGTCCTAGGGCCTGGTCTTGGCCGTGGACAACTAAGGAGTACCGGTGGGGTAGCCTAGTTGGTCCTGAGTTTTTTTTTCTTGTTTTTTTTCTTTTCTCTCTTAGATGGATTCCATGGGTTCACAGTGGCGTAGGACCGGAGGGTGTCCCTGCAGTTGCGGGCCCGCGTCCGTGTTCTATCGCCCCAAGCAGGGAAGCCCATCACGGTGGTGATTGGTCTACCCTGCGTTTTGGCTGGAAGGGGGTTGTGTTGGACCTGGCCCTTTTGGCAGGTTCACCCCTGAACTTTTTGCCTGTCTCTTAGCCTTTTCCCTGTGTTGTGTTGGTGATTTTAGGCCTCTGGGCACTTTAGCACTGTGGCCCAGTGTAAAGTGCGTGCGCGCTGTGTGCGTGTGTGGTGAGGCTGGCCTGCCCTCCCATAGGAATGCATTGAGGATGAGTGTGTCAGTGGTAATTCCTGTTATGAGAGGTGCAGCATGGTCAAGTCTAGTATGTCTGAATTCGTGAGAATAAATGCTGCGCAATGGTGTGCGCAGATTTATGGTGACTGATAGAGAAATGCCACTTCTAGAAGTTGGCATTTCTGTGTGCTCTGTGTCTGCCTGCCTGATGTGAATTGCATGTCTGGCTTGTGAGTGATAGGGGCTGGGAGGTGTATGTGGCTCCAGGAGGGGCAGGGTGAGTCAGCGCAGGGCTGAATGGAGAGATCTCCATGTAGATGGGTGGGAGGAGTTGCACCTGGGACCTGAATAGGGCTGTGCCTTCCCTCCACAATGCTGGCTCCACCTCCTGTGGTGCGTCTGATGTCCCTGGCCTGTCTTGTCAAATGGGAGAGGAGCTTGCCAAAACAAAGTGCTCCAAATCTCCCTGATATATCTCCAAGCCCTGTGCTGTGACACAAAGGTGATTTTGTGTATAAAAGAAGGGGCTGTGACCCCAGAAGGTTGTTCAGTTCTTGTTCTTGTGCTGATCCTGCAGGGCGTGCTGCTGCTGGGGGCCCAGGGGGGGGGCTGCCTCCCTGGGCCCTGCATTGCCCCTTCTTCACTGAGGACTGATTCTTTTGGCTACAGGACCTGTTTGCCAGTCCCAGCACATTGCGAGCGCTTTATTTTAATTATCCCCCCAGCAAAGGAGCACGAGGGCTCCGCAGCGCTGAGCTGCAATCCTTTCCAGAGGGAATCCCAGCGTGGGGATTCCCCTCTTTCAGAGGCGGAGAGAAGCGGGTGCCCACCCCGCATTGCGCCCACGAGCGGGAGCCTACCCCGCTTTATACATGGTGAAAACGCGGGTGCCCACCCCGCTTATGCGTTATTGAGCGGGTGCCCACCCCGCATTATTTGCCTCAAGAAATCACCTCCGCGGCCCGAGCGAATAATGGCCGCCGACCCGGAAGCCAGGCAGAGTTCGCCTGCTTCTGGGCGGGGCCGGTGGCGGGAGCGGAAGAAGTACAGGCAGAAGGGAGGACGGGAGCCTACCCCGCCTCCCCGAGCACCGCGGCAAAGTCCCGGGTCCCAGGAGGGAGCCCAGGTGAAGAGAAAAGGCGGCCGAGGCCGCCGATGGCAGCGTGGGGCTCCCAGGAGTGAAGGGAAGCCCCGCGCCATGAGAGAAGTGCTGCCGGTCCCGCCTGCCGAGAAAAGGGAGTCCTGCGGGCAGCCACAGCATGACCGGGAGAGGAGGCAGAAGCGCCGTGTCCGCCCCAGCCCCGCGCCATGAGAGAAGTGCTGCGTGCAGAGGAGAGAGAGTCCCTGAGGAGCGGGGGCTCTCTTGATGGCCGCATGCCGAGCGAGGGAGCAGTGCAGAGTCCCACAAGGAGCCGGTGAGTAAAGGCTCTGTGTGGGTAGTGCCGATCCAGGCACAGTGTCTATGCCCGTTTTCTGAGCGGCCCCGCATGACAGAGGGCCGCTCCAACGAGGGGGCAGATTTGATGTCAGAGGGCCCCAGAGTCTCAGGGGCAGATCGAGGCACATTTTTGGTGCCTGGGCGGTCCCGCCAGGGAGCGGGCCGCCCCAACGAGGGGGCATGTGTGTAGTGCAACGTTAGGGGCATTTTTGTTATAAGAGCCCAAGGGGGCCCCAGAAGGCCTCGTGATGCCAGGCCCCTGTACTTTGTTATTTTACAGCTGCCCCGCTTGCGAGAGGGCAGCTGCAACGTTCTGGGGCACATTGGTTTGAACGGCACAGTCGGTGCCCGTGCCCCCTCCCCCATTTGATATTCACAGCTGCCCAGCAAGTAGTGGGCAGCTGCTACGTTTAGGCCATTCTTTCTTTGGGGGCATGTCTTTTGAAGTTAGGAATGAGATGCACTCCTTTTGCCCCCTTCTTCACAGCTGCGCAGCACTTAGTGCCAGCTGCTACGTTTAGGTCTGCGCAAATGCGCGCCTGACTCCTGCTGCATTGGCAGCGCGCCCTGACTTTTGGACATAGGGCATTTTGAGCCCCTTTTCGAGATGGTCAGTTGGCCAGGGGGACTGTTAGGTTTGTAGGGCGCCAGGCCCTAATGTGATTTATGCCTCTGCTATGGTTTCTACTGTGAGGTTATGTGCTAATGTGATTTGTGTCCTAATGTGTGGTGCTAGGAAATGTGATGCATTTACTATGGTTTACGCACCCTGTTTCATACCTCTAAATGTATTTCTAGGATTATGAGGTTTTGCATAATGTGTTTATGCTTGTGAGGTTATTATTTCCTAATGCGTTTAGGTTGTGAGTTATTCTCTACTGTGGGTTATGCCTAAAGTGATTTATGCTTAGGATGTTAGTGTCTAATAGGTTTAGACTTATGAGATGATTGCATAATGTATTTATGCTGGTGAGGTTGGCGTATAATGTATTTTGCGCCTAATGTGATACTGTGCATAATGTGGTTTATGTTACAGGCTGATGCTGAGTATAGTGGTTACCAGTGATTACTGGTTGTACGTTTATGATATGTCCTACATTTATGATAAGTTCACTAAGTGATGGTTCTGACAGTGGCCCACGTGGCCCTGTCATGTGTAAATAATCCCTTGTAGATATTGCCCAGTGCCAGTTGGCACCATGTGTATTATGTGAATACTATTCTAATGTATTATGAGAATACAAAGGCTATTTTTGATATACCCTTGTGTGGAGTTCCTTTTTGTGGTGTGCATAGTATGTTGTTGCTGGGTGTGTGTTGCGCAAACGCTTTACACATTGCCTCCGGGATAAGCCTGACTGCTCGTGCCAAGCTACCAAGGGGGTGAGCAGGGGTTATCTTGGGCGTGTAACTCCCTTGCCCTGACTAGAGTGGTGGTTTCTGCTTGGCTTTGGCGCAAGCCTTAGCCAACCAGAAATCCCATTTCTAACACCGGTTGGTTTACATTTGTTGTTGTGTGCGTCCTCAAGCTTTCGAGCATTTGTTTGGACACTAATTGACACGGCTGCCCTCCTGTGGAGGACAGCACCATCTCGGCAATTTTAAGGAGAGGCTGCGTGGTTGGAACTGTTCTATACCTGTTTTGCGGCACAACAAATGTGGTAAATTAAAACTTGCTTATCATTCTGCGGCCTACTGGAGGACTAATAATGTGCACTACTAACATGGATGTGTAAACAGAACCTACTGAAGGATGATATTTGCTCTGATTGAGACCACAAGTCCCAGCATGCAAGAATTGGCAAAGCGCACTCAGCGTGACCCATTGGGGGTTAAGCATGCAGGTAATTAAAGTAATAAGAGCTTTCTGTGTGACATTCAGTGCTGCCTATGAGGAAGAGGCGCAAGCCTCGAAACGCGTCAGGCTAAAAGGATTTCACGTCGGAATAAAAATGCAAGTTTTCGTGTGAATGAAATAAACCGGTTGGTTTACATTTGTTGTTGTGTGCGTACTCAAGCTTTCGGGCATTTGTTTGGACATATATATATATGTATATCCAACAAAGTCCTGGCAAACAGTAGATCTCCACCACCGCTTTACAGGAACGGACCCCTCCACGCTCCTAGTTTCAAAAAGTGCTTTTATTCAGGTTCACAAATGAAACAAAACTCTCAAGGCATCCGCCTTACGTCCATGATGCGTTTCGACCGCTTACGCATGGTCTTGATCACATGACAGCCAAGCGTCTTTTTACCCTTTATATATCATCATAAACACCTCGTGCACGTTTATTCCATGATAATGGAAAACAGACTATCGAAATTCATACATTGCAAACACATGGATTAATAAATAACAATTCGTAAAATACATTAAATACAGTGTAAAATTGATAAGTAGAAAAATTCGACATGTTTATAAAAACCTATAAGCCATTGGCCTGATCCCATTAATCTGTAAAATCATAGTATAATACTGATAAAAGCATTTAATCATGGCTAAGTTATTAGCAGAATCATCATAATCAGGATAATATTCCTTTTAGGTGCATGTAATGCCACAGGTATGATCAAGAGGTCCAATTGAATAAATCAGGTTATACAAAATTTTATCAAAATTACGATGTGTTTGTAAATAATCCCTTGGATTTCTAGTTCCATGCTGCTGCAATTGTCGTATTCCATTACACTGTCGCCTCATAAAGTGCTGTGTGCACCTCATAAAGTGCTGTGTGCGCCTGATTGCACTATCCCTGTAAAGTGCAGAGTGTTTAAAAAAGTGCTCTGTGCAAAAAAGTGCCAATGTTACTGGTTAAACCCATTTAATACCGCCATGAAGCCTCATGTTGGTAATTTCTCGACAGTGCACATCACTCGTGGCGATGTTGCCATAAAAGTGTCTGAGTGCTAGTGCAAGTCATACCAGAATTTACTCCAAACGGGGGACATTATTTAATCATCTTTAAGAACACCACAAAATTATACTGTAGACTCAGGATAGTTAAAAAGAGATTACCTAACCACCATCACAATTACGACTTACTACTAAAAACTACTGAAACCTCTAGAAACTTATTCATAAAACACTATTATAAAAAATTATGTAGATCCTCACTCATATTTAACCCATTTGGCATTTTGGTATCTAGTTCTATTATAAATTCCGATTCCAATTGTCTCAATAGCCTTTCCCTATTGCCTCCTCTTCTTAATGTTGGAACAGCTCCGATCACAAAATATTTGAGCTCCCTTATGTTGTTTTGATGTCCTAGTTTAAAATGCCTAGCCACCGGGTAGCTTGGATTGGAGTAGACTATAGCCCTTATGTGTTGCAGGATTCTATTGTAAACTTGGAGTTTAGTGCTTCCCCCATACTTTAATCCGCAGGGGCACTCTAGTACATACACTGCGAGTTCAGTCCTGCATGTGTAGTGCCCCTTTAACTGGCTGATCACAAAATGCAGTCGTGTAACTTAGCATATAAATCCAAATTTGCAGGCTCTGCAAGAACTGCATTTAAAAAATTCAGTCTTAGATGACAACCAGTTTTGAACCGGGCTAACTTCTGGGCAACTCCTGACTAGTAAATCCCTCACTGAGGGTGAACGTCTGAATGTGAGGGAAGGCTTGTCGGGAAGAATCTGACTTAATGTGATGTCGGTCAAAACTATGGGCCATTTGGTATTAATGATTTTTTTGATCTGCCCTTCTTGTTTGCTGTAAGTCGTAATCATTCTGATCTCCTGTGGTTTCTCCCCTGTACTTAGTGATGGTGTACTGACAGGTTCCCTTTTGCTATTCTCATTAAAAAGTCTGATCTCTCTTGGTTTGGCATTGGCTTTAAGTATGGCTTTGTGTAGATCTTTGATGTTATACCCCTGTGCAATGAATCTATCAGTTGCTTCTTTCTGACATTGCTCTAATCAATTTCGGAGCTACAGATTCTTCGTATTCTTAAGTATTCCCCGTAGGTGATGCTCCGAATCAAATGTCTAGGGTGTGCACTCTTGGCATGAAGGATTGAGTTCCCTGCTGTGATTTTCCTATGTTGCTTGGTTTGTACCATATCATTATCTATATACACTTTCACATCTAAAAACTCGATAGACCAATTGCTAATCTTGGCTGTGAACTTCAAATTTAGATCATTTGCATTAATCTCTTCCACAAAAGCCTTAGCACTTTCTTCCGTGCCCTTCCAAACTATAAAAACATCGTCGATAAAACGCCACCATCTCATCACGTGTAATTCCCACAGACGATTCAAATGCGTTTTGAGGTCCTGCTCCTCCCACCACCTCACGTGCAGACACGCGTAACTGGGGGAGAAGCAGGCCCTCATGGCTACTTCCCTCATCTGTTGGTAAACCTCTTTGTTGAACATAAAGTAGTTGTTTGTCAAACATAAATTGATCATTTCAATTAACATTTTGTTAGCCTCATACAGGCCTATCGATCTCTTGTTGAGGAAATATTTCACAGCTCTTAAGCCAGCACTGTGGTTGATGCTGGTGTATAACGATGTGATGTCCATCACTATGAAAAGAAAATCCTTTTCCCACTTCATATTGTGTATTTTTCTTAAAAAGTCTCCTGCATCCTTAATGAAGTTTTGCAGGAAATAATCAACATATTTGGAGATTGGTTCAAATAGGCTTTTCCTAGCAGAGATGATCGGTTGCCCAGGGACCGGCATGGTTCCCTTGTGTGCTTTAGGAATACAATATAACACTGGTGTTATAGGGAACTTAAGGAAATTGGCCTCATCTTTCGTCAGCAACCCTTTTCGCTTCCATTGTGATAGTTAATTACCTACTGTTAGCTTTACTTTACATAGGTCTTGAAAGCTACCCTTCCTGTAACAGGCTATGTCATCCAGATGTCTCTGTGCTTCCTTCAAATACTGATCCTTGGGCCACAAAACAATGTTTCCTCCCTTGTCCGCTTTGTTGACAACAATCTCTTTGTTGTCCCCCAGTTTTTTCATCAGGTTAAAATATTGCACCTCCTGGTGTTTTCTCTTGTATTTCTTGCGGTTGATTGTTCGATTGAGTTTCTTTAAGTCTTCTATGACCCTGTCATTGAACACAACAATTGCATCCCTGGGCATGATACGGACAAAAGTCGAGGTAGGTTTAAAAGGGCTTGTGGCAGATTTCATTATATTGATGCCTGCATTGTTCATAGCTTGTTGAGTAGATAAACCTGGGTCGCCTTCGTCGTTGGCTAGTGATTGAAGTGTTATGAATGTTGCCACATCCGCAGCCTGTAGTGATTTGTCGTTAGCGATGTTATTGAGGGTTGACTCGCTTACTAGGTGGGTTGAAGTGTTCTTAAGTTTATAAAATTTAATCAATTTAAGTTTTTGGATAAATTTGTAACCATCAATCCTGGATTGTTTATACTTGAAGTTGCTCTCAGGGCAGTACGTTAAACCAAGGGAGAGTAGCTGTGTTTCCGCTCGTGTTAGCTCTACATTTGTGAGATTGATGACTGTATTTTCGGTGGATGTTACTACCGTCTCCATTTCCTGGCTTACACCCCTTTAGCCATGTTGTTTAGTTGATTTCCTCCTCCTCTTTCTTCTTCTTTGGTTTCTGCGCCTCCTTGTTTGTGCTGAGGATTCCAAGGACGCTGGGTTTGTCTTCGGTCCTGCCTTAAAAAATTCAACTCCTCTGCAGGTGTGAGGTTTGTTGCGACAGTGGCTCTGTTGCCTCGTGGCATCTCACTGTTATCCTCTGAATCCGTGCCACTTTGGAAAGAGCTCAAGTCCGAGGTTGATGCATCATCGTTGGCATTAACCACCCTCACTGCTTGGTAGTTTGTTGTCACTGTCTTTGTTAGATGTTGCCTTTTTTCTGTGTCATATTTCCTCGAGAATGTGAACACCCTTCCTGACTCATAGTCCTTCTTGTCCCTCGCAAATTTGAAGGCTTTTCTGGCCTTTATCACTTCTTCATGTTTCTTCAAGCATTCTTCTATTTCTTTGCTACTCTTTCTTATCATCACCTTTTGGTCCAACCCATCCGAGATGCTATTGATGCATTCGATTTCTTTTACCGTTGCCTCCCGATCAATTTCCACGTATTTAATTAGTATTAGTACCATATTCATTAACATTAAGGGATTGGGATTCTCAAACATGGGCGCTACCATTATGCGCAATCCCCTTGGTACTCTTCCTGCATCCCGATATTTTTTTAGGGATTTTTTCTCCCACCACTTGGTTAGTTCTGTTTTCATGTTTTTTCTAAAGATATTATTAGAGTCCTTGAATCATTATTGATTTCCTTTGCCCCTGTTTGTGCACTGTCATTGTTAGTAACCTCAGGGAGGTTCAAGAAAAGTGCTTCAGCTGCGGCTTCACGGTCATGCAGTGCGTCATTTATGGACATGATAAGTATGTGCCTTAACTGCTTTATGTACTTCGGTGCTTCTACGCTTCGTTCCGCACCACTACTGACGTATTATCTCCGCACTGGTCAAAATTGCTTTAACATAAGTTCACCCGTCTTACCGGTGATATTCACTCTGTCCCGCAAGTCCTCCGACTCCTGAGGCAGTGTCGACTCGCCGCTTCACACGGGTTCTCCAAAGCGACAGGGGGCAAACACGGCAGATACTCCTTCCGGGTCAATTAGTTCGCTTCCGCAATGTCTGCTGTATGCCGTTTTGCTGCCAACCGGGGAGAGGGTCCGTAGATTCGGAAACAGCCGAGCTCTGAAATTAGTAAAATATCCAACAAAGTCCTGGCAAACAGTAGATCTCCACCACCACTTTGCAGGAACGGACCACTCAACGTTCGTAGTTTCAAAAAGTGCTTTTATTCAGGTTCCATTCACAAATGAAAAAGACTCTCAAGGCATCCGCCTTACGTCCATGACGCATTTCGACCGCGTACGCATGGTCTTGATCACATGACAGCCCTGCGTCTTTTTACCCTTTATATATCATCATATCACTCTATACTGCTAAAACACTTTCCTTCACTCTATGGAACAATACTCTAAAAACTCTTCTACATTTCATGCCACTCTTTGAGACAGTACTCAACTCTATCCTCATACACTCCACTTTACAACTCTGTACTCCACACTATCACAGTACACTCTACTGTACAACACTCTATGAGACTTTCCGACACAGCACTCCACTGTACTCTACAAGATGCCACACAAATTTATGACACTTTACTTGACTCTATGCTACACCACTCCACTCTACTGCCCTCCAAGCCACTCTACTCTACGAGACGCCACTCCACTCTATGACACTTTTCTGCACTATACATGACACCACTCCACTGTACTGCACTCCACCCTATGACACTACACTTTACGACACTCTCCTCTACTGTACTGAAAGACACTGCACATAACAACACTCCACTCGGCGGCACTGAACTTTACGATTTAAGAGACATTTTTATTAAAAATACGCGCCACTCTACCATGCACAGTGTTCTCATAAATGATTTCATCAGACATGTCATGAGTATTGCTAGGAATGCTATCATTTAACATGCTATAAGTGATGTATTATGCAATAAGCAATGCATGGAGAAGGCTCTAGTTATAGTTAATGTAGTTTGGTGAGCAATTTGACAACGCTGTGTATGAAGGTGCACCACTTATAGTAATTTAAGGATGGTGTGCAAATTATAAATGTTATTTAAATTATTGTTTAGTTTAAGTTTGGTTTGTATAGAAGTAATAAATAAAGTTATAGCAAAATTAAGGGAGGTGCATAAATTATAAATTTATGGTATAACTATAAATGATTGTGTAGTTTAAGTTTGGTTTGCATAGAAAGAACACATACAGTTTTCCTAACTATAACTAAGTTTTAACCTTTGATTTTATATATGTAATATATATATAGCCACCTTTTAGAACTGTATCTTGAAACCATGAAAATGAAACACCGATGTGTTTTGTTTACGGGCATACATTTGTATTTCTTCCATGTTCATTGTCACTAGTGTTAATTTATTGCACTTGTCACTTTAAGAAATTTCACGAGGGAAAAGTTTGGCAAATAAATGTATTTAAATAGACCAGTCTGCTGCAAGCGCGTCATGTGATCAAGTCCCCTGTGAGGGACGAAACGCGTCATGGCTGCTATGATCTGTTGGGAGCAACAATAAAATAGCCGGCAGAACTTACTAAGTGGTCCGTGCTCTTTCTTTGCCAGTGGAAACGAGCGAGATGGGAAGGAGTAGCTTGGATATATATATATATACACATGCACAGTAAAGCTGTTTCTTCTCCAGATTCCGTTGCTGCATGCTGTGTCCCCTGGTTTATTAATCCAAGGGGATATAATTGTAGGTTTTTGGGTTACGGGTCCGTTCAATAGTTGATTCTTGTGCTTTCCTCTTCCACAGCAGTGCATTTTCACCCCCCCCCCCCGTTTATTGTTCCTCCTGCATGACCATGGTCTGGGAGATTCTGGGATGAATGATGTTTCATAAGTGTTCCCAATCGGTGATCAGTTATTTACCAGCCTAGCATCCCTTATTGTTTATGTTTGTGTGTGTGATTTTGTGTGCGTAAGACTTGTGTAAATTTGCGTTTGTCAAAGCTTGGCAGTTTATTTCACTGAATGGGTCGGTGTATCCGTGAATGCTTTTAAAATACTCTAGCTCTGGCAAAGGCAATAGCAGTGGGCGGGAAACAGCCGTTACAACTGATGCGTTATAACGCATGCTTTTACCCCGCATGCCGTTACAACGCAAATGGCTTGTTGCAGGGGGTATAAGGTGTTGGATTTAACTCGAACATCTTCCCTACGGTTGCACACACTGGAGTTGGAATATTAAATGATACTATTTCAACATCCAGCGCACCCCCAACAGCAAGTCGGGGTAAAAATGTGAGTTATAACGGCATGCGGGGTAAAAGCATGCGTTGTAACGTCATACAACTGCAGTGGGCGGCCATCTTGTAAGTGTATTTCTTATACTTTCAAAATTGCTGCCACACACATTTTAAAAGCATAAGGCATTGGTAAAGCTAATAGCGGCAACCATAAAGCATAGGCAAAGTGAGCCTATTGGCTTTGCTAATGTTTATTATTTATTTTACTTCGAACAAACTTCCAAATCATTTTTATTTTTAGAATTATAAAATGTTTTTGTGTTTTAAATATTTTTATCATCATCTGGAATATTTTCCCCTTGATGCTATTGGCTTATTATGTTTGCTGTTTTGGGCGTTCTTTTTGCTGGTATCCACCCAATCTGAATTCTGACATATTTTAAACAAGTTGGGTTTATTCACACACTAAGATTACGTGGCTTATGAGGATAGTAAGTTGGCTTGTGATTGCAAAACGGCATATGGTAGGAGCTTCTGGATATTTGATTACAAGGACATGTTTTTGCTAGTACCATGGTATATCCTTTCAATATATGAAGTGCGGTGCGAACAGCGACAGTAACTGTGCAAATATCTGGCACTTGAGCAGTCGACATGGTCAAATGACGAGATTGCCTCCTATATGAATCCCTCGAACACTGCAAAGTCATTGCAACCGTTTATACAACGCTCTACCCAACCATTGATACACCCAACTACGCAAACAAAATCATGCACCCCAAATCCCATGCTGACAGCCCACATTGCAAATCACATTATAAATCACAGGTCCATACTCTGTTCACCGGTACACTAAATAGAAAATGACCCACCAATTGAAAAGCCAGATTTGTTGGCTTTGCCAATGCTTATTTAAATATTGCATGACTCCACCGATTTACCATTTTGTGATTTTGTCAACAACAAGAGGTACACTTATCTATCCAACTCAAAAGCACGTCTTCTACAGACCGAGGGATGAATAGTTGAATCAATCATGAGATCTGAGAGGTACTTACACAGCTTTTGATGAACTACCACATAATCTAGAAAGCAGCCATCCCATAGGGCATGCGTTGGTCTGGGATGATAAGAGAAATTCTACTGTGCAGTTTTCAAGGTAGAACCCCTCAAAACGTCTAGTCAACCGTGTTTTCAACTGTGTTATCTAGTGAGCTGGCTGTCTGAATTAAAGTTTTATTGTTTTTCTCAGTTCAATATAAGTAATGTAAATGATTCCATTTGAAATCAACAGGACAAGCCTAAGGACTGGTCTAGAGGATAGCAGGATCTTATTACAGCCATTCTGGTTTTTAGATGGAAGACTAATGTATAGTGCAGGAGGCAAGAACTGTTTTTGAAGTGGGCTTCAAGAGGGATGTGTCTGGCTATAGGACTTCATGACAATACTTACAGGTAATATACATGTTTACATAATGGTATGCGAATAGCCCGTCCGGTTTTTGGGCGTGGAGGTGGAGAAAAGTGTCAGAATCAGAAATTCTTGGGAGGTACACAGAAACGCTCTAAAAGCACATGAGTAGATTTTACGTTTGAAACGAATGTGGGTATTTAGAGGTTGAACGGTGTGTGGCACCTGCCAAGAATAAGCGGATCTCCTGTCCACCCTGTTTAAAGTGTACACATGTCTATAAACTCTAAATAAATGAATGGGGCATCCGCCTATGTTTTGGCTGGTGTCCTGCATCTGTCAAACTCTAAGTAACCTGTTAAGTATAATCTGATATGAAATGGGCAGACTAGACAGGCCTGGCAGTCTCACTTTCCTTCCAATATCTATGCAAGTGAATGAAAAGTTACCAGTGTAAATCAATCAGCGTAATGTCTGAGCAAACAGCATGGCCCCCTTCCATGCAGAATGTAGAATGCAATTGCATTTCTAATTATGAGTATTAAAGGCACTAATTTAACATAAAATGTAAGCAGAGATTTTTCATATCCTGTATATACATCAAAAAGATGAGTGGGTTCTTTTTTTTCATAGAAAATCAAAGTGCTCTTTCAAAGTAATGCATCCATCCTTGATAATGCTAAACCTTACAATTTCAGCCCTGAAAGCCATGGATGTAATTTTGGGGTAGCCCTGGGCAACAGATGCTGCTTCCCTTATTCCTTTGATTGGCATCTCATTGGGCCTACCTAGTGTTGCCTTAATGGAGCAAGGCCCTGAAAAGATACCCTCTTCTAACCCTATTATGTTATTTGGAGTCAAAAGTTGCATGTTGTCACTTACAATGCCCATGGCCTTTCCATGAACTTGTGTTCAAGCTGAAGGCTAAAAGACAACACACACAACTATCATATGCCATGGCAAGGAAAATTCCTGCGGTTGGGATAAAAAATTCTGCTCAGCTTTGATTTCTTCAAATCATTGTTACAGTTATTTCCAATTAACTGTGGAGGAGAATTACTGGTGCAAGGATTCTTGGTGCTGTGGGTGAAATTAAATTTGTACATCCCTTATTTCTTTGATTGGCATCTCATTGGGCCTACCTAGTGTTGCCTTAATGGAGCAAGGTCCTGAAAAGATGCCCTCTTCTATATAATATATCACTAAGAAGCCGTCACAGAAAAGGCTTGAAAATTAAATATATTTATTACAGACATAATGCAAGACCAAGACAGCATAATATCCACTATAAAAAGTGAAACCCTTACTTCCAGAGGACAATGAGAGAACAAGAAAGCAAGGCTTGGTCCTCTCCCACCATGATTGAGGCAAAGCTCTGGTTAGTTGCTGCCCTGACTCCACACCCCTGAATTTAAAGATATATACTGTGGCACATCTCATGAAGGATTTAAAGATGTTTGACAACATAGCCCCCATGCTGAAGGAACTACACTCGCTCTTCTTCCAGGCACTATCATCTTCAAAGCCAGCCGCATCACCTACAAGGACAACATCTACAATATCCCTTGCCAGCTGGATAAGAAACTAAGACTTCATGTAGACCACACTACACCAGAAGCCATGATATAGCCGGACTCAACACAAAGACGTTCAAGGAAGAAAAAGAAAATGGTGTTTGGACAAAATATCGAGTTGTAAATATAGGGAGACAGACATATCCAAAATAAAATATCATGATACATAAATATTGTGATGCAAGAATATCATTGAAAAGAATATCATTTTTTTTTAAAGTTTAAGTTTATTAAAACATTTAACAGCAGCTATATAAAATGAGCACAAAAAGCTAACAGTGAAATATAAATGTCAATTAAGAATATGACAATATGAAAGTACAATACGTAAAAACTACTCAAATTGTGACAATAGCCATAAGAGTATACATTGCCTGCTGTGGAATGAAATTTGGTGAATATAAGAGCTAGGGATAATATAAAACGGGTAAGAAGGAGAGGGGGGAGAAATTTGTGAAAAATATTACCATATAAAGTTATAAAGTGACAATTATTAACCTGTAGACATAGTTGTAAAGGTGGAAACATTTTATAATATAAAAATTATATTCTATAAATGAAGACATAGGAAAATTATGCATACTAATTTAAGGCGGTTTCTGTACCTCATCTGAAGTTAAGACATTCTTACTAGCTAGTAAACTAGATTGAGATAGAAATTTAGTGATTGGAAGCCATAGTAAGTCTCTTTTGTATAGCTAGGGTGAGTGGAGAAGCATAATTGGTATCAAGCCAATGGTTGAAACGGATAGCGTACCACCAGGATTTGAAAGTAACCTTGTGAGCAGTTTTCCAATTAGATGTTTACGTGAAACGCAATGGCTAATAGTAAATGTACCAATTTGTGAGCTTGAGCTAGTATAACCCAATCTGGGGCAATACTACCTAAGAAAATGTTAGAAAATGAGAAAGATATATTGATTTTAAAAATCTTAATAATTTGGTGCCAAACCTGTATCCAATATCGGAAAATAGCAGGACATTCAATTAGCATGTTCTTTAAATCAGCTTGCAAATAACCAATAAGTCAGTTTCCCACACCACTTCAGTTTTAGGTTTAGGTTGATCAGTAGAAGAGTATAGTAATTTGTATATATAGGAGGCTTTGGGATTAGTAGATAAAAAGGGGAACAATGAGCAGATTGGGGTGTAGAAGTATCAGTGTGAAGTATATTTGACATTAAGTTAGTAATAGAATTGCATAGGAGAATATTGTTTCTGAGATGAAGCGGGTAAGGAGAATACGTTTTGAAGGTTTGAAAAGGATAAAAAACGACCATAATCAAAAAGATGAGATAACCGGCAGATCCCTTTGTCTCTCAAAGTTTTCCAGTATATAGAACGATTGTTAATTTGGACATTGAGATTGTGCCAAATAGATTGCTGATGAAAAGTTGTAGGAGAAATATGAGTATGTGGAAGTAAAGGTGATAGAATACAATGCAAATGTGCAATAACAGGATTACGTAATTGGGAGATGTTTGTTGTAAATGAAAGTAATTCAGCAAAGTCAAAGGGAGAAAATAGGGATTTTTCAAAGATGAGCCATAAAGGAGCATCGGAGGAGTGAGTGAGAGTGAGCCAGTGAGTTAACTGTTTTAAAGAAAAAGCATAATGATAGTTTGTAAAGTATGGGAAATGAAGAACTCCTTCAGATTTTTTTTCTTTTTCAGGTTGACAAAACTATTTGGGAAAGTTTTCACTTCCAGAGAAATTTAGAGAGAATGAAATCTATTTTAAAATACAGATCTGGCAAGCGAGATGGATTTATAGAGATAATGTACAATATTATAGGTGACAGCATCATCTTGAGTCCATTCTGCCCCACCAAAAAGGAATAGCGGATTCCATCTTAAAATTATATCATTCAAGGATTTGGTAAAATGATCAAAATTTTATTTTATGGTGTCTTTGATAGTCTTTGTGAACCATAAGGTGAGATATTTTATTTTAACACGCTGCCAATTGAAGTCCACTCATTCGAAAAGTTGTTTAGTATAGTGGATACTCAAAGGTAGTATTGCAGACTTGTCAGTATTTAACCGATACCCTGACAATTGAGGAAAAAATAGAAACACACTCTAAGACAATTGGGACGGATTTGTTGGATGAGAACAGAAGAGAATGTCATCAGCATAGACCGACATTTTAATATGTTGACTTCCAATTTTGAATCCAGTAATGTTGTGGTCTTGCCGTATTTTGGTTAAAAAGGGTTCTAGCACAATAATAAATAGAAGAGGGGATAAAGGACAACCCTGAAGTACTCCTTCTGGGTGGCGGCCGTCAGTAAGCACTGAGCGGTCGAGGGCTCTCACCTCTCTATCGGATGAGGAATTAAGCATGCAGGATGGGCGTATCTGAAGCGGAGCAGCGCTAGGAGTTATGCGGTACACTGGTGGTCACGTTGCGGCGACTTCTTCGATCTTTTTTTGATCTTTTTGCTAGGCTTGGCGCTTTGGCTCGGCTTGGTTTGGGCTTGGGTTTTCGGACTGTGTGCTAGTGCGAAGGTGGCAGGGTTTGCGGCTGTGACCGCCGAAGCTGCTACGTCCTCACAGCGAGGTGGAGGTGGAGTCTGGGCGGAGGCGGTACTGCAGCTGGCGAGAGGGCGACGGGCGGCGGCTCGAGTGGGGTTTCCCAGCACGGGGAGCCCGCTATCGGTCTTGGTCGCGGTCGGCGGTGGAAAGGAAACAAAAACAGCGGAGAATGAGAGTCCCCCGCCGATGACCCCGGTAAAGAGAAAGAAGAAGGGGATGCGGGGGCTCTTTTTAGAAGATAATAGCAATACAAATAAAGTCAGTGTGAGTAAACCAGGTGCCCCCGGGCCACTCCAACAAGAGGGGTGTCTGGAATCAGCAGAAGGCAATAGTGGAGGCTGTAGTGTACCCCAAACAAGCGGCAGCAGCCTTAATAGCCTAAATAGGTACACTCTTCAGTAGCAAAGGCATTTGGGGGCAGGATCTGTTGCCTAGAGAGAGTCTTTTAGGCAGTATTCCACCTAAAATAATACAAGTGGAGAAAGTGACCACTTGATCACAAGTGGGGGCAAAAAGCTATAAAAGCAAAAACAAACAGGTTAAACCACCTAAATCAGAGAGCTCCCGCGTCACTCCTTCCCTGCGCACTTATTTTAAAGTACAAGCTCAAACTAGAACTCCAGGTACACAGTTAAACCAAAACCCACAGAAATCTGAGAGTCCATACATAGTGCCTCCCGGTAAATCTAGCGCCAGCAGAGACTCAGGGGCTATGGAGCGGGGAAACAACATGATTCTACTGGAGAATAGCTTTTCTTGTCTAGCAGAGTATATGGCTTTATTAAAAAATGATTGTATTCAATCAGAAACAGTGCAGCAAACCTCCGCTACCACAAACTCCACCACTATTGCTAGCTCTGTTCTTTCTACCACTTTTTTGAACCCCTCCCCGAGTATTGACTCCACTTTAGCTGGATCACCAAAGCAATTAGCTGATCAAGGGGGGGGGCCCGGAGAGCAGACAGCGGGGGCCAGCTCTACAACAGAGAACCTGCTCCTGAACTTGATTTCGGAGATGAGAGAAAAATTCACAATTTCTGAAAATAATCAATTGAAGATTCAGGGGACCTGTGAGGCACTGGAAGTAAAAATAAATGACATTATGGGCCGAGTGGAAGGGGTAGAAGCCACAGTAGAAGATCTTTCGAAAAAGGTCACCAAAAATACAGAGGAGATCAAGAAATTAAAACTGAAAGATAAACTCTGGGCAGACAAGCTGGAAAGTTTGGAAAATAGTGCCAGACGAAACAACATTCGGATCTTAAATATTCCTGAAGACCTTGAGGGGGGGACATTAAAACCTTTATAATTGATCTCCTAAATGACCTCCACCCAGAAATCGAGAAGGCGACCTTAGAAAATGACATCCAAAGGATCCACCGGGACCCCTTTAATAGACGGGCAGGAAAGAAAACCCCCAGGAAAATATTAGTGAATTTTAAGTCATACTCCATAAAGAAGCGGTTCTCTCTCAGGGGCTAAAAAAGGGAGTTTATAACAGGGGAGACTGGACATTCCGCATAAGATCGGATATATCACGTACCACACAGGACAGGCAGTGGGAATTGGGAAAACAGATACAGGAGCTGAATAGCTTAGGAGCCACTGCGAAACTCCAATTCCCCGCCTCCCTGAAGGTGATGTGGAGGAACAAAATGTATAACTTTAGAGACCCTGAAGAGGATAGCTCCTGGATTCAGCAAGTTAAAAGCTCATCCAAATAAGGTTTTCTTAATATTTTCTTATTTTCCCTATCCGATATGAGAGGGTGAGAGACAAAGAAGAGAGGCCTCAGTTTGCCTCTAGAGATGAGGGAGGGTTCCCCAGGGAGGGAAGGGGAGGGAAGGGTCAAGGGAAAGCACCGAAGACAAAACATAAAAGAAAAAATGTCAATCACAGGGTGGGGGAGCATTCTGGGGGAAAAAAAAAAAATTGTTCTCATTTACAAAATAATGCATTAGGAAATAGGATTTTATGGCTGGAAGGTTTTTTTTTACTAAATACTGTCTTGTTAGTAATTATGGGTAGCTCTCCAGTTTTAAAGATCCTATCCTGGAACGTGAATGGGCTCAGGTTCCCTGCCAGAAGAGAGAAAGTCTTGGAATATCTGCGACATACAAATTATGATATTATACTTATTCAAGAATCGCATCTTGTAAAAGAAGAGTGGGCAGGAATACTAAAAAAGCATAAATGGATAGAGCATTGTTTTGTCTCAACACAGATGGTTCCGACAAAGGGAGTAGCTATTATTTTTAGGAAAAACAACCGATTAGTTATCGGGAAGGTAGTGGCAGACACTCATGGTAGATGGGTAGTTGTTAGGGCCAAGATCAATGTAACTTGGGTAACCTTTGTTAGCTACTATGGCCCTAACATCGATGATTCATCCCATCTCCAGTCCCTATTCCTTCATTTGGAAGATGTAAATGATCAAATTATAATGGGAGGAGACTTTAATGTCGTGTTAAACCCCAACTTTGACTCCACGTCACAAAAAGCCGCGGAGGCCACACCAAAAACTCGAAAAATCTTGAAACATTTAATGATAGAGGGTGGTCTCCTTGATGTATGGGGAGAAAAAAGGCATGTCCGGGGGCCGACAGGGGGAGATTTCACTTATCATAATAAGAAATATGCTCATCGTTCAAGAATTGATTTCTTTTTGGTGGATCGTATTACTAGTAGAGATACGATTAAAATTACTCATCTGCCAGAGCATTTATCCGATCATTCTGCCATTTTTTAGAAATTATTTTAACTCATCGTCCTACTCTACCTAGATGGACTCTGAGTCGTGTAATACTTCTTGAGCCGTCAATTATTGATAAGTTAAAAATAGCGACAAAAGAGTTCTTCTCAATCAATGTAAACTCAGCAGCCCATCCCACTGTTTGGGATGCATACAAAGCTTTTTTAAGAGGCCTATTAACTTCCCTCTCTATCATACATAATAAAAAATAAAGGAAGCTATTAAAATAATGGAATTAAAAATTGCTCAAACATCCATAGCAGTAGAATTAATGCCAACTGATACAGTTAAAATACAACAGTTATCCCTAGCTAAAAATGAATTGATTGACTATTTAGAGGCACTAAACAAAAAAAATGGGAGGCAAGTAGACTTGCCCACCATGAGTATGGAGAAGGGTGCGGAAAATTCCTGGCGTGGAAATCAAAATCTGACCTCGTCAGAAATACCGTGAAAAGTCTGAAATGCCCAAATACGGGGAGGATCATTGAAGAGGATTTGGAGATAGAGGAAGCCTTTGCTCATTTCTTCTCGGATTTATACTCTGAAGATTTAACTCCATCTGAAGATATGATGGAAGCTTTCTTTCGGGATCTTCAACTTCCCACGTTATCAGCTACTGATAGGGATAAACTGAGCGATTATATTTCTTTAGAAGAAGTGTTGCAAGCTATTAAATCGTTAAAAAAAGGGAAAGCTGCAGGCCCGACGCCATCCCAAACGAAGTATATATTATTTTGAAAGAAGAACTAGCACCATTTCTACTCCTACTTTTTAAATCAGTGTACTCAGGCGCACAGGCGGTACCGGCATCTTGGAATGAGGCCATAATTACAATAATCTTAAAGCCAAACAAAAACCCACAGTTTTGTGAATCATATAGACCTATTTCACTTTTAAATAGCGATCATAACATTTATACCCATATCCTCACAAAAAGATTAGATAAAGTGGCAGGTTCCATTATACATTCGGATCAAAGGGGTTTTATGAAGGGAAGACAGCTGAAAGAATTAACACATGACCTTATCGGGGCAATAGATTTGGCAAGTTTATATCAAATTCCACTGGCAGTTTTAACATTCGACGCTGCCAAAGCTTTTGATAGGGTTAACTGGATCTTTTTAATAGAAGCAATTAATCGCTTCAATCTGGGAGAAACATTTGTGGCGGCAGTAAAGGCTCTTTATAAAAACCCCTCAGCAAGCATTCTTGTTAATGGAAACCTGACAAAACAACAAAAAATCTTGCGAGGGACCAGACAAGGGTGCCCCCTTTCCCCCCTTCTCTTCAACTTTTATATCGAGCCTTTGGCATGCAAATTAAGATCAAGTCAAACTATTCCCCCTTCTGCTGTGCGGGTTGGGGAAAAAAATAGGTCTTTATGCAGACGATCTCATGATCCTGACAGGGAACTTAGAACAAGCGCTTCCAGAGATTTGGAATCAGCTGGAGAATTTTGGGAAGATAGCTGGATACTCTGTAAATCAGCAGAAGACCGAGCTGATGTTATGGAATTCTCCATACAAAAGCAAGCTTGAAAAACAACAAATAAGATACCTTGGGGTACAAATCACCAAGAACATAGATAAAATAGCTCAACTAAACTTTGATAAAACTATGATTAGTGTACGACAACAGTTACAGGCATGGGAGCTTTTACCCCTTTCTATCATAGGGAGATCTAACCTGTTAAAAATGTCTATCTTGCCTAAGTTTACCTTTCTTTTCGATACCATCCCCTTGGAATTTTCTAAAATTTGGTTTAAGAAAGCGCAAGGGCTGTTCTCCTCATTTATATGGGGTAGAAAAAAAACCAGAATTTCTCAGAAAAAACTTAGGAGAAAAAAACCCAATGGCGGTATAGCCACACCTGACTTATATTTTTATTATTGCGCTTTCCATCTCAAAAACTCACGTCAACTCTTAAATGATAGTCAAGTTTACCAGCCTCTCTTTAAAGCTCTAACAAAGGCACATAACACACAAGTTGACTTTTTTCTTTTAAAGTTTGGTCACCCCAAATTCTTTAAGAAAGTTAGGTTGAAGATTCTTAGAGCCGCCATTAGAGTTTGGGTTCAAGTGAGGGCACTATTTGATATACCTTACTATAATCAAGAAACGCTGATCTGGGATTCCCCGGGCACACCAATTTGCCTGCAAGATGCCCTGGCCCTCCCTCTACGCAGAGCTGGGATAGTAAGATGGGGAGAACTACTACTGGAAAATGATTTAATCCCATGGCAGTGCCTGTCTGTTTTAACAAATAATTCAGTATCAAGATTCAAATATCTGCAACTTCTCGGATGGACAAAATCAATGAGCAAAGAACTAGCCAAGGATGGGGACTTAATAAAAACAATTCGTGCAAGATCAACATATAAGAAGGTAGCAGTATGGTACTGGCAAATGATCGAGATTGGAGATAAAAAATCGAACCTGTTTACAGAGAGTTGGAAGAAGGACATGCCGGGCGAAGACATCGAAACTCTCGGGCAAGTATCCATGTCTACCCTTTCGTCATATGTGAAAGCTGCCTCTTTAAAAAGAAATCATCTCTTCACTCTCCATAAAGCTTACTGGACGCCCCTGAAATTATCTAAGTTGGGGAATGGAGTGACAAGGAAGTGCCCGAAGTGTGATGACATCAATGTAAATGAGGTACACATGTTCTGGCAATGTCCTTCGATCGAGCTCTTCTGGGTCCACGTGAGTAATATCATCTCTGAAATTCTGGGGAGAAAGGTTGGGTTAACAGCATCGACAGTTATCTTTGGGGTTATTTCAAGTGAGATAGATAATATTGTTTTCTCAAGAAACCAGAGGGCATTACTCTTTGTCTTGATCCTTCTGGCACGAAGGAGATTTGCATTAAGTGGATCTCACCCATTTCACCCACTAAATCAGAATGGATAAGCTCGGTACAACGTATTTCAACCCTTGATTGAGCAAGTAGAAGGGCCAAAAAAACAACATTTTGGGATTTATGGGATAGCTGGTTCACATTTTTGGCTTTCACTTAGTTTGGTTAAATTGTTGTTTTATCACTTTGGGTTAACACAGCCAGAGTTAACCTTTACGGGAATATGCTCTTTGCTTTTTCCTCTTTTTAAACTGACTCTGGACGCGGACATACCTGGTTTTTGTTAGTTTTATATTTACTTTACCTAGTGGTCCAATGATTATGAATCTGCTTGTGTGGCCGAAATGTTGGGAAACTAGCTAAGGCTAGGTGTGAATGGCCCATTAAAGAAGAGGAGCCCTGGTTATCGCCGATAAGCCCTGTTGGAAAGAAAAAAAAGTGTCCGGTGGTTAAACTTTCCCATCCTTCAATGAGAAGTGACCGGGCCTCTTCTTCTTTTTTCATGGTTACACTGGGCTGTAGTATATCGGACTGACCGGCTTTACATTCTTGAATTTCGAGCATGTTTTGTAGAATGAGGACTAAAAAAAAAAAAAAAAAAAAACCCTGAAGTACTCCTCTAGATGAGGAAACATAATCTGATAGTACACTATTAACAAATATGGCCACTCTAGGACCAGTGTAAAGTAAAGAAATTAAATTACATATTTTAAGGAGGTAAACCAATCCATTTTAATGCTGCAAATATGAAATCCCAACCAATTCTATCAAAAGCTTTTTCAGCATCTAAAATGATCGCAGTTAAAGGATAATCTAGCATAGGTGCAGTACCCAGGACATCAAAAAAGAGACAAGTATTGTTCGAGGTCAAACGACTTTTGACAATACCAGATTGTTCTTAGCCGATACGGTCGGGTAAGATAGGACCTATACGGAGAGCTAGCAATTTTGCAAAAATCTTATAATCAGTATTTACTAAAGATATGGGGCGATAGTCCTTACAATAGTTATGTTCGCTATTCTCTTTTGAAATCAAACAAATCATTGCTCCTTGAAAAGTAACTTGAGATGCCTTATTTTCGGTGAAGAAATTGAATAAAAATAAAAGTTTTGGGAAGAAGAACATTTGCAAAATGGCTGTAAAATTCGGTAGTGAAGCCATCAAGGCCAGGAGCTTTTCCTCTCTTTCTGATGGAGACTGCCCTATTAATTTCAGCTACTGAAATATCTCTTTCCAAAGACTTAAAGTCAATACGTTGGGCCTAGAGAGGTTTGATAGATTGAAAAAAGTTAGATATATCTGCTGTGGAAGGCTGTAAATCTGATGTGTAAAAGGTTGTATACAAGTTAACAAATTAATTTAAGATATCTTTATCTATAAGAAGTATATCACCGGTGTTGTTAATTCAAGAATCAACTTTATTGTGGTTTTTCTTGACTTTTAAATAATTGGCAAGCTGTTTTCCCATTTATTTTAAGCCTCCATAATACTTTGCGCTACTTTTTACCTCACATGTAGAAGCTGCTGTTTGGCATCTATTTGTTCTTGCAAAGAGATGGAATTTTTAAAATTGAGTAATGTGTATTTAAGTTTTTATTTTATCAAAAAGTCTGGTTGTTTCAGATTGCATACATTTCTTTTTATACGAGACAAAATTAATAATAAAACCGTGGGCTGCTGCCTCATAGGAATCCCATATCACTGGAAAATAAGTGTCACTGGTATTATTAAGGGTAAAGAATTGTTGAGTAAGTTCTTGAAATCGAGATACAAATTTATTATCTAGTAAGAGGGAATTGTTAAAGCACCATCTACCTGAATGAGGAGAAAAAGGTATAAGATCACAAGGCCTGATTCACAGAGGTAAACTTATACTTTTGTGTAAGTTTACGTTTGTTTGGAATTCACAAAACTGCATTTTAATCATAAGTTTACGAGTGCGGAGACTATGTTTCTTGTGACAAAGAATTAGCACACCATTCTTTTTCCCCATAGCATGGGAAACAAATACATTGCCAACCCAACATTTTAATTTTTTTTTAGATTCTATTTCAGACGGATGAGATTCTTAAAACGTCTGTTTTAAGTTTAGCTAAATGAGCTAAACCACTCTGTCGCTGAATAGGGTTACCTAAACCCTTACTATTCCATGAAGTGACACAGAATGTAGGACAAGAATGAGAATAAGAATAACATTTGAAAAAATTGAAAAATTACATTGAAATATATGCGCAAACAGCAAATAGAGTGGTTAAACAAATAGGAGCTGGTTTGAAAAGGGAGAGAATGGTGAATTAAATAGGTTCGTAAAGGAGATAGTGAGGAAGATGGACAACAGAGTGAGAAGAAAAAAAGGGTCAGAAAAAAGAGAATCACACAAAAGAGGAAAAAGAGACAGTACAAATCAAATAAATGATGACTGAAAGACACACCTAAGAATACGAAAAACACTGAAGGAGGATGGCGATACCAGAAGATAACAGTGAGAACATCTTCACTCTAAAAAACAGGCAGGGTAACCAGGGTATGATTTGAAGTAGCATAAGAAATGGTATCAATGGTGGAACAAGACGAAATAACACAGACCTGTATAAAGAAAGAAAAATTGTGTAAGCGGAACACGCCACATAAGTTTATGAGAGATAGAATAAGATAACAGAGATAAAACATGAACAACTGAATAATATTACTTAAACAACAGAAGGCATAAAAGATGACCAATTAAGTAATTCTTGAGGTCTCCATCGCTTCTCCTCTGTGTTGTAGAAATTGCTTAAGATCTGCAGGATCTTCATAAGTAGTAGTTTTGTCCTTGTAAGTCACTTTGAACAAACAGGGATGAAGAAGACTGTATCTGGCATTCATGGCTTTTACAGTAGGGCGCATATCAATCAATCAATCAATCAGGGGTTTATATAGCACGGCTACTCACCCTTGAGGATCTCCAGGTGCGGGGGGCTGCTGATCCATCTGGGTGCAGGGGTTCAGTCGGACAGGTCTTGAGATCCTTCCTGAATTGGGTCAGAGACGGAGATTGACTGAGGTGGAGAGGCAGGGTGTTCCAGGTTTTGGCGGCGAGGTGGGAGAAGAATCTTCCTCCGGTTTTGGTCTTGTGGATCTGTGGGACGGTAGCCAGGGCCAGTTGGGCGGAGCGAAGGTGTCTGGCGGGTACGATGAATGAGAGGCGGTGATTCAGATATAAAGGTCCTGTGTCATGGAGAGCTTTGTAGGCATGTGTGAGGAGCTTGAAGGTGAGTCCTTTCTTGACTGGAAGCCAGTGGAGTTCTTGAAGGTGTTCAGTGATGTGGCTGTGGCGGGTGATGTTGAGGACCAGTCTGCCTGAACGTTTTGAACGATCTATAGTTTCCTGATGAGTTTATGGGTGATGCCAGCATTGAGTGCATTGCCGTAGTCGAGTCTGCTAGTGATGAGTGCGTGGATGACCGTCTTTCTGGATTCTGTGGGGATCCATCTGAATGTCTTTCGAAACAGGCAGAGCGTGTGGAAGCAAGATGAGGATACGGCATTGATCTGGTGGTTCATTGTGAGCGAGGAGTCCAGTATGATGCTGAGGTTATATACGTGGTCCTTGGGGGGAAAGGGGTTCCCAGTGTGGTGGCCCCCAAGAGTTGTCCCAGGCTGAGGGGGTGGGTCCCAGAATGAGTACTTTGGCCTTGTGGGAGTTGAGCTTGAGGCAGCTATCTTTCATCCAGGTGGCAACGGCCTTCATCCTGCTGTGGAAGTTGATTCTGGCGGCTGTGGATTCTTTGGTTAGGGAGATGATCAGCTGGGTGTCGTCGGCATAGGAAATGATGTTGAGTTTGTGGTTCCTGACGATAGCAGCGAGGGGGGCCATGTAGACTTTGAAGAGGGAGGGGCTCAGGGAGGAGCCCTGGGGCACTCTGCAGCTGATCTCTGTAGGTTCTGAGAGGAACGGAGGTAGTCTGACTCACAGTGTTTGCCTGGTAAGAAAGAGTGGATCCAGTCCAGGGCCTTGTGGCGGATGCCAGCGTCATGGAGTCTTGTGATTAGGGTGTGGTGGGAGATGGTATAGAAGGCAGCCAAGAGGTCCAGTAGGATGAGGGCTGTGGTATCACCTTGGTCGAGGAGGGAGCGGATGTCATCGGTGGTGGTGAGGAGTGCGGTATCGGTGCTGTGGTTGCTTCGGAATACGGATTGTGAGATGTCCAGGATGTGGTTCCCTTCGATGAACTCAGAGAGTTGGGCGTTGATGGTCTTCTCGATGACCTTGGCTGGGAAGGGGAGCAGGGAGATGGGTCTGAAGTCCCTGAGGTCTTTTGGGTCAGCGGATGGCTTCTTCCGGGGGGATTGATCTCAGCATGTTTCCAGTCGTCGGGGACGGTAGTGGTCTGGATCGAGCAGTTGATGGTGTGGCAGAGCTTAGGGGCAATGGAGGATATCCAAAAACTGCTTCTGATGATTTGCTGTGACTGTTGCTACATTTTGAAAGAAATAAAGCTAACAACCTGACCAAATTATTTGTTTCCTGGATTTAACAGCAGCCATTATCTTTAGTAGGTCAGTATATTGCAAGAAGTAAAGAATAACTCCTCTCCCTTTATTGGAAGTTCTCCAACCAAGTATGTGTGACCTTTGGATGTTTTAAAGGGTAGAAGAAGGCAAGTCTAAAAGCTTGGGAAGAAAAGTTTGAAAGTAGGCGTTTGGATCAGTGCCCTGCGTACCCTCAGGAAAACCATAAATTCGGAGATTGTTCCTGCGATTACAATTTTTAAAGTCCTCAGTGTATTTTTTAAGCATTGAGATTTCTGATTCCAGATGCGCTATGTGCGTGGGAGTGTCTTGAAGAACAGCAATCCTTTGTTCAACCAGTGAAATTTGCGTATCCAGTGTGGACCATTTCTCTTCTAGATGTTGAAGAGTATTATTAGTTTGTTCCGTAAAAGGTTTTAAAGCACAAATTTTATCAAGTATCACTTACATTGAGATAAGAGGTGTTTTAACCGGAGAGGGAGGCTCCTTTTTAGGACTTTTGTTAGAACTTAGGGGTGCCTTACCTGTTGCCAATGACTTTGAAATTGTCGCCGCAGTAGGGTCAACTTTTTGAGCCGTAGTGTCATCCATGTCTTGTGCATCGCAGTCTGAATCCAAGGAAGAAAACGTAGTTTACAAACCAATAAGCTTAAGCTTCCATGTTTTTCACATACACCATGTACCACTGTATTGAAGCAGTTTCCAAGAATGTGGTTTGCAAAAATAGCACAGAAGGAGGACTTCAGAGTAAGTTATCAAAGGAAATAATAATGGTTTCGACCAGTGACTGAAAGCACATTACAAGAAGCAGAATTCATGTACAGAAGAGGTACGTTGCAGAAGTATGCCGATATATAGGGACATTCTATGAGCAGAAAAAAACTGCATATATTGCCGCAATTACTGAGGTAATAAAGCTTTACAAGTTTAGCGGCATGAGAATGTTGCATGAAGAAAGTATGTTACCTCAGAGTACCACCCCCATGAAGTGAAAAAAATACCAGGAATGCTCCATAAAGAGGTGAGCATAATCCCACATAATTTGGTAGGAGGGAACAAAGAACACAAGTCCCTGGAGCCAGCAATAAGCAGGGAGTAAATTCTGCAGAACTTTACTGAGGAAGCCTTCTTATAGTTAAACGTGCCTGCAAAATGCCATTCAAAATGGCGAGCACAAGTTGAGGTTAGGGCTCGAATCTCCTGGGGTCTGCTGCGGAAGAGTATGCATGCATGAGGCGGTTCACACAGAGTCCAAACGACTCACCGGCCACTTTGTGGATGATGTCTGCTGGTGAAATTCGATGGTAGGCTCTCCCATGCGATCCAGAATTCAGTTAATAACCCTTCCTGTCACTGAGCGTTAACTCTGCGCCGCCATCTTGAAATGCGCTGAAACCACGCCCCCAATCAGAATGTCATTTTTTGAGGTAAGTAATATCGTTCTAAATAATATTGAAGTTTTTAATATCGTTTTCAGTAATGTAGTGGTTAAAAATATTGTATTTTAATTATTTTCATGTGTTTTAGTTGACATATCAATTTCATGTTACTATTGGTTATATATATACGTTATTAGCTTTTTTTAAATATAGCATGTGATCTTAATTGATTTAGAATTTTGATTGAATTTTCTATAGTAATTTATTGTGTTATAGCGGGTTGTTTGTCTAGTAGGGTGGGAAGTTAATTAGGTAACAATTAATTTTGAATTATTTAATACATATTTTTAATTATATGTTTGATATCAACAATGTAAATTTTGGAATACTGATGTATTTGTGTAATGTGTTATTTGCAGGCAGTTACGTTTGTAGGGGTACAGAGTGGGAAGTTAATTAAGTAATAATTAATTAACAAATCATTTTTTAATTGGGTTTTAAATACATAACTTATGGAATATTGATTTATCTTAATTATATTTTAGTTGTCGGCTGCTAGATTTGTAGGGCTCAAGGGTGGTAAGTTAATTAAGTAATAATTAATTATTGATTGTTAATTAATTATTTAATTGATTTTAAAATATGTAAATTATTAAATACTTTTTTCAGTTTTATTTTATGTCTGGGCTGCTAGGTTTGTAGGTGTATAGGGTGAGAAGTTAATTAATTATTAAATTATAATTATTTATTAATTGATAATTATTGAATAGTAATGATGTAAATTGAATAATTGTTGCTAGGTTTTTTATACAGCTACACATATTTATATATTTTCTTATGTTGCTTATTCATTTGAATTTAGGAGCTTAATTTTTTTCAATGTTCATGAGGCTACTCATATATGTAATGTGTTTGAAGTGAAGTACTTTCCCTACTCTTTCATAGAATAGTAATATAACCCTTTTGAAGTCCAACACTTTACCTTTTGTTGCACTGTTTTGGAGTGGGAATAGTAAATTTCACTCCTCCAAAATCCAGCGCTTTCCATATTATTGCACAGACTGCAGTGGTAATAGTAAATTGTATCCATCCGAAGTCCAACACTTTCCCTACTGGTGCACTGTTTGGAGTGGGAATAATAAATTCTACCCCTCCAAAGTTCAACACTTTCACTACTCTTGCACTGTTTGGAGTGGGAATAGTAAAAGTAACCCCTCCAAATCCCACACTTTCCCTCATATTGCACTGACTGGAGTAGGAATAGTAAATCTAACCTCTCTGAAGTCCAACACTTTCCCCACTATTATGGTTACTGAAGTAGAAATAGTAAATCTAACTCCTCTGACATCCAAAACTTTCCCTACTGTTGCATAAACTAGAGTGGGAATAGCATTTAAATATTCTTGAACGCCAGTAGTTTTCATAATATTGGTTAAATAAATGTTACAGCATTAATTGTTTTTCTTTTATATTCTATATGATTTGTTTTTTTAAGTGCATTTTAATGTTTATAGTATTTTTATTAAATGTGTTTTTTGGGGTTCTAAATTTTAATATTTTATTTATTGTCTACATTAATTAATATATACTTTTTCTTATTGAATTGTTTTTGATGTGTATATATTTTATACATTATGAATATATATATATATATATATAGATATTACCTACTGGCGGTCGCCAGTAGGTAGTTATAGTTAGGACCACGTTTCCATAGGAAAAGCATTTTTTGATGTGCTTATAACTTTGGCGTCGTTTGACGAATCTTTACGAAATTTTCCAAAAAGTTCCTCTTTTAGGTCAGCTGCTATCCTAAAAGTTTGGGGGGATTTGTTAAGGGGGGCTAAGAAAAAGGGGGTCCCAAAACGTGTTTTCTCCATGCAATTTCCATAGGAAACTTTAGACAAGGCTACAGGTCAAACTGCTGAACGGAATTACGCCAAATTTGGCACAGAGAAAGGTCTTGGTCCAGAAAGCACGCTTTTGTTTAAATCGGGGAAATCCGTTCAGTAGTTTTAGAGAAATATCAAATTTTCCAGATATCGATATTTAAGAATTCTGACATCTGATTGGCTGAAGCGTTACGAGCACGAGCTTGCGGCTGATTGGCTGCGAACTGTTGAAACTAGGAAGTGTTGGCAGCCATTTTGTGATTCGGTCCGTCAGCTCACAACTCTCCCTCCTCAAGGCATCAGGTCCGTAGTTCTACCTCTGCGAGGCAACACTAAAAATATACCGCAGCTCTGTCTGTGCGAGATACCCCTTTCACGGTCCCTCTCCCCACATCACCAGCTCGCGGCTATGCCTTTAGAAGCGAGTCCATCGGCTCGCAGCTCTGCGACTGCGAGCTGTGAGCCATTTTGTGACTCAGTCCATCAGCTCGCATCTCTCCCTCTAAAAGGCATCGGATCCGTAATTCTACCTCTGCGAGGCAATACTGAAAATATCCCACAGGTCTGTCTGTGCGAGATACTCCTTTTACGCTCCCTCTCCCCACATCATCAGCTCGCGGCTATGCCTTTAGAAGCCAGTACGTCAGCTCGCAGCTCTGTGTCTGCGAGCCGTGGGGCCCGCAGCTCTACCTCTGTGGTCCACCTCGTTAACTCGTAGCTGTGTCTGTGCTAGCAGGCCCGTCGGCCCGTTACTCTCCCTCTGCGAGTTAGCCCGTCGGGTTGCAGCGCGGAGGGCTCGCAGCTGTATCTCTGCGAGCCAGCCCGTTAACTGATAGCTGTGTGTCTGCTAGCAGGCCTGTTGGCCCATTGGTCTCCCTCTGCGAGTCAGGCCACAGCTCTCCCTCTGCGAGCCGGTACGGTGCTGTGCTTTTGCGAGCCAACAGCTCGTAGGTCTCCCTCTGCGAGCGAGCCCACGGGCCGCAGCTCTTCCTCTGCGAGCCTGCCCGATGGCCCGCAGGTGTCCCTCTGCTAGCGGAACCGCAGGTGACACTCTGCGAGCCGAAATTGGGAATATAAGGCGGCTCTAAAAAGAGCCCTTGTGTTTATTAGTTGGAGCTACATGTAAGTGCGAATGCACAGCTTCAGGTTAATCAGGAAAACTCTGTTTCCCTCATCTGTGAAGTGTACTCCATCACTTCTGTAGATATCAGCCATATCAAAACGTATGTTGTTTATTAATTTATTTTATTTATTTTATTTTGCCGGTTTTGTATAGCGCGAACAAGACCCTTGCGGGTATCAGAGCGCTTTACAGGGCAAATATAGGTAATGACATATACATATAAATACAATGAATTATGTGAATACAGTACTGGTAACTATTAGAGATTAGCACATATCTATAAGAGTGTATAGGACAAGTTCAAGTGAATTTGGACATGAGAATCGATTTCACTTCTTTTTTGAAAAAAGCAGCGGATGGATTAAGTCTCGTTTCTGGGGGTAAGGCGTTCCAGATCCTGGGGGCCTTTCCTGAGAAGGTACGATTGTATGTTATCTTCTTGGAGAAACGTTGTGGTTTAAGTAGAAGATTATTAGAACTCCTGGTAGATCTGTTACCACCTGATAGTACTACTTTCTCCGCTGGGTACCTCGGGGTTTTGTGATGTAATGCCTTATGTGTCATACAGGCGATTTTTAACTGGATTCTGGCCTCAAAAGGTAGCCAGTTGAGGGCATGAAGGTCAGGGGAAATGTGGCAGTTTCTCTTTGTGCCTGTGATGAGTCTGGCGGCTGTATTGATTGAGGCTCTGAGCGGAGCGGTCGTTGATTTGGGAAGACCACAGAGAGCGACACTCCCATAGTCAACTCTGGGAATTACTAGAGTTTGAACTGCCTGTTTAAAGTCATTTGCGGGTATGAAGGGTTTCAATTTTCTCAGTGTGTTTATCTGAAAATTTGCTCCTTTTGTTGCAGCGCTGATGTGCTTCTGCATGTTTAGCTTATTATCCAGGGTTATTCCTAGAGATTTAGCGGAATCAATGATGAGAGGTTGACCGTCGAGTGCAGTTAGGTGCTTCATCCACTCGCGGATGATCGTTGTTTGGTTGGGGGGAGCGATTAAGAGGAATTCGGTCTTTAGTGTGTTTAGTTTTAAATGGTTCTTAGCTAGCCAGGTCTGTGTTTTTTGGAGCGTTGAGTTAAGGGACTTGATGTCTTCAAGAGAGTGGACCTTAATGTAGAGTTGTGTGTCGTCGGTGTACATGTGATATTGGATATTTGCGAAGTTGAGAAGCTCAGTGAGTGGTTCCATAAACAGATTGAAGAGTGTTGGGGAGAGGGAATATCCCTGGGGTACTCCCAAAGTGACTGGGGTGGGGTTAGATAAAGATTGGTTGATCTTGAATCTTTGTGTTCTATTTTGAAGGAAGTGAACCAGTTTAACACTGTTTCAGATAGCCCCATTCTATGCTTCAAGAGGTCAAGTAGGTTGTCGTGTTTGACTGTATCGAAGGCTGAAGATAGGTCAAGTAGGATTAGCAAGCAGGCTTTGTTTTGATTCAGCATTTATAATGCGTCATCTATTAGGTGGGTCATGGCTGATTCGGTACTGTGCCCTGAACGAAAGCCTGATTGGCATTGGTCGAGCAGGTTGAAGTGGTCTATGTGGTTACTAAGCTGCATGTGGACACATTTTTCGAGTAGTTTGGCCAGGGTCGAGATGTTGGATATTGGGCGATAGTTATTCAGGTCTGATGGGTCCGCTGATACTTTCTTTAGGATGGGGGATACCTGACCAGCTTTGAGGATGTCAGGGATGGTTCCTTGCAGAAGAGAGGTATTTATGATCCTAGTCCATAGGGGCACTAGCAGTGGAATGAAGGTATTTAAGTGGTATGTTGTTGTAGATCGACCCCATTCTATGGTCTCTGAGGTATGCAGACACATCTTTGTTGACATTCTTCCTAGATTTTTCAATCTTATGACAAAATTGGTTTGATCATTTCCACTTCTGTCTTTGGCATATATTGGAATATACAAAGACAGTTTGAGGCAAAAGTAACATCAATTGTCCAAAGGTGTCCTTCATAAGCATTTCCAAACCTACCCCAGTCAATGTGCCTAGGTCGTTACCACCACAGTGCACAATCATGAGATCAGGGTGTTGGAGATGCAAACAGGTTTTAACCAAAGGGAGCAATTGGTGCCACTTCAATCCTCTCTGTGCAAACCATTTAATGTGCACATTTTGTAAACCTAGGTCTAAGTCAATACGTCTCAGTTCTGCATACCTCTTGCACCAGAAAACATAGCTATGTCCTACAATCCACACTAGCATTTTGAAGGTATGGCTAGAAGATATGGATAAATGTCTGTAGCTCATGCAGTCCGATCGTAGAATAAGAGATATGTTTAACATGGGGAACTACTTTTTTTTTACATACAAAACGTTAACGGATTGGGAGATGAAATGTATTGTGTCCTAAAAAGTAGGGTGTATATTAGTTTTGATGAAAAGCATCTTTGTGATTGGTTAATAAAAAAGCAGTTTATACGTGGAGTACATATTATAGGATGAAATTTGCTCAGCTCAACCACACCTGCTAATTGTATTTGGAAGGTGCAGTTCAAACTTGAAAGAATGGTGAACTTTTGACCTCCACGTGCCGTTAAATGCTGGAGAAAATGTTGCAAAAAAAAATATCGGTAGGTTTAAAAAAAATGATGAACTTTTAACCTGCACGTGTCGTAGAATGTTCTAGAAAGTGTTGATACAATACCTTGAACTTTTCACCTGTATGTGTCCTTAACAAAACAGTTTATATGGAAAGTTCAAAAATAAGCAATAAAGAGAGGTTTTGCAATCTAAAAAAAATAAGGAACTATTCTGATTTGTTCTTTACATGGATTTATGTGTGGAGCAACAGGGAAATTGTGCCATTACTGGTTCCATTCTTGATGAAAGCGGTGCATTACATGTACTGTGTGACAAGAAAAGAATTGCATGCGTTTGTGACATTTGAAATCTGCATACCAACTAGGAAGGTAAATTAGAAATTAAGAAGGTGTGTTATGTGTTTTGTAGTAGTGGTTAAGTATTTGAGACGAAATTTTTAACTTTGAGAGTATTTTTTATTTCTAAATAACATAGTGTTAGTAAAGTCTGGTGTTTTATTGGTTCTAAAATATGCATAATGTGTAACTAGTTGTTACACAAGTACTTTATATATGTTTAGGAGTTTTTCACAAAGAAAAAGTGTAAGTTGTCATCTGTAAAAGACTGTGGGCCATATTCTCAAGACCAGCGATAAAATTATCGCCGCTTTAGCTGCAGTTTCCTGCCGCTAAAGCGGCGTTAACGTTATCGCCATTCTTGTGAATATGGCCCTGTATGGTTTTGAAAATTCGAAGTAGCGTTAATTTCCATTTGTATATCTATTCCGGCGAGATAAACAAAATGTGGCACGTTTGGAAATTATGCTCAGTCTGGAAATAGTGGAGAAGGGGTGACAGTAAAAAATTCATGTGTTATTAACTTAACAGAGATGGAATGTGGATCAGTTACAGGCTCAGCTTCCGCATTGCCCACGTCACCTGCGTCCAGCCCTGGTTCCACTGCCGAACATGCACATTGGAGTGTCCCATGGATGTCTGCCTATCCAACACAACTGTTGATGAATTGGACTATGACGTGTTTGCGCCCCCTGTTGGATAACGAACAGGAGTGTAACTGAGACAGCAGTGCATGGGATGCGTTGACATACTGCGTATGTATTAGTAGTTGTGCATGGGAGATGGCACAATCTCTCGTGTGCAGTGACCACATCGAGGCGCTCCCCTATTGGGCTGCGTTGCGGATCGGTGAGACGGCGTGGGCTGAGCACACCTGCCCGGACCACCTAATGGATTGGCTCACTTGGTGTTCCTTGAACACGACAACGACGTACTATTGGAACACATTGCACATGAAGCTGCACGGGCATTCATGGAGTGGAGAGGTGTGGTGCAGCGGCCAGGGCAGTTGACTTCGGAGCACAGGGTTCACGGTTCGATCCCCGGCTCCGGCGGCAGCTCAGCTCAGCACCATGTGACTCTGGGCAATAGCTCACTTCATTTCCACTCCGGCCCCCAGTGCCTTGAGACCCGTAAGGGTGAGTAGCTGCGCTATATTTTTTACATATGGACGAGTAACTACGTACCTGCAGCCACATCCTATTGCCACCCACAGCACATGGTCCAACAACTTGTTGCACAGTGGGGATTGCTCACATATCCCACCAAAACAGAGGACACGTCTCCCTTCGGTCGAGCTCTGGATGCATGTGCGTGGAATAACGCGTGTGCACACACACCTGTCCAAGGCGACGCAGGTCCATGGTCCGAGCAACACAGCGTCGTTTGGGAACTTTGCCAATTCGGACACACTGCTCGGTGAGAGCACACACATGGCCATGTAGCACGACATGTGAACCTGTTGGACCCTCACACCTGATCACTGTCGGCAGAGCAGACAATTGCTGCACCCCGGAGGCAGAGCACCATGCAGACCCCACGTACAGTGAGTCGTGCCCCCTCACACGGGGCATTGTGCTGATGCCAAATAAACCATCCGACTTATCCACAGCCCACACATAGAAGCCCGTGCCTGTGGTACCCCCGCATGGGATGGCGTTGACACCCATGAAAACAGCAACCCATGTCCCACAACATTGTACACACATTCAAATCATTGCTCAGAGCTGTGGCATATCCTCCACACAAAAAAGAAGAAATGTTATGTGCACACTTTGTGGTCTCATTTTTTACACTGAGAGGTAGATTTCAATGTCAGTCAAGGCTGGTGTGGTACTGCAAGGCTTTGCATTTGGGTGTTCTTAGGACATCTAAGTTGTTGGGGAGCAAGGCAAGGTGGGCTGTGAGCATTGCTATATGTGATAAATCTTGTCCATTTCAGGCCCAACATCATCTGCCCCTCGACATGTACCCATGCTGTGTGTAAGTGTCTTAAGCATGTCCGTGCCTGTTGTGGCCGTTGCCTCGTCCGTACTCACACGCACATGCCAATAAAGCCTATGCCACTCCACTGGTGTCTAACTGGGAGGTGTGTTGTAAAGATTGTCCACTCGTGTGCCACAATGAGCCTCATCCCAAAACAGGGTAGAACTGACTGTTGCATGTGCAACGGGGGTGTATCCCTTTGGCAAGCTCCGCCTCTGTGAGCCAGACATTGTTTTTGCATAGGTGCTGGACGACATCTGATGCAGCCCCATCACCTACGCAGTCTGATGTGTCAGGGGCACACAGCCATGCAGCCATCACCCCGCCACACACACCGGACACAGAACCCTTATGAGGGGAGTTTTGTACCACATTGCCTTCATTGCTGATGTTCTGTGATTGATATGCGTGTGGGCTGCATTGTGGGGGAATTGCCTGTGCACGGATGGCGATGCACACACACATGTTGGTATGTGGAGCCAGGTGCCCGTGCGGCCTTGCGCTTCTTGTGCTATCTCACTCCGTCTCTCTCCCTCGCTCTCTCCCACCCTGGCATAGCAAACTTGTGAAAGCGATGGGTGCGCGGCTCTCAGCGCGGCACTCGAGTACTTCTTAAGTCTTTCAAACACCGAGGGGTATATTCTCAAGGACATATTGCTTAGTTAACGGCACTGTTTCGCAACCAAAATGGTGATAAATTTAACGCACCATTCACAAGCTAGAGCAAACAGCCCATATCAGCAGTTTACCAGCGATAGCAGCCTCAAAAAGCATCGTTCACGGATGAGTCCGGCAAATATTGCTAATGAGATGTAGAGTAGGCGTTCTCATGCAAAAAGCAGCGAATACATCACTTCGCAAGTGTCTCAACCACCAGCAAGATCGTCGAAGAGAGTACAAAACAGGCGATAAGGTGCGTTAGTAGCAGAAAGTTTACACCTGCTCTGAGCTGGTGTAAAGTCGGACTACAACCTGCAATATGAAAGGGAGCCCACCCAGAGCCATACGTGAATGACAACAGATGCAATGGAGCCAACGATCATGCAGCTCGGACACCCAACACTGCTCCGACACCCCCGCCACCAGCCCCTTGTCCGCCATTCCCCCTCACCCCCCCACACAAACAAATGTGACAGCAACAGTTAGGAAATCTGGAACGTAACAAATTGGCTGATGTCGCACAATTATAGTAAAGAAGATGCATGTGAGGTTGGACAAATAAGAATCTCAGTCATTTATGGATTTACATATAAAAGATTTTATTTAAACAAAACAACAAAATAAAAGTAGGTACAGGTATGGCGTGTCATCCCTCGACAATTTGTGAATCACAGTCTGCAAGACAAAAAGAAAGATAACATTGTGCGTCATGCGTCCATGAAAGGAGAGAGAGAGAGAGAGAGAAAGAGAGAAAGAGTGAGAGAGAGGAAGAGACAGAGAAAGAAAGAGTGAGACAGAGAGGAAGACAGAGAAAGAGAGAAAGAGTGAGAGAGAGAGGAAGAGATAGAGAAAGAGAGAAAGAGTGAGATACAAGTAATGAGAGTGAAAGAGAGAAACAGTGTGAGAGAGAGGTAGAGAGAGAGACAAAGAGTGAGACAGAGAGGAAGAGAGAGAGAGAAAGAAAGAATGAGAGAGAGAGGAAGAGACATAGAAAGAGAGAAAGAGTGTGTGAGAGAGAGAAAGGAAGAGATACAGAGTGAGAGAGAGAGAAAGAGTGTGAGTGACAGAAAGGAAGAGATGGAGAGGGAGAGTGAGTGTTGACACTGTGGAGAAAATCCTTACAGCTCACCTTTCTGCCACCGGTGTGTCTCCAACCACATGCCGGGACATAGTGGAGTCTTCAAGTTTAGTCATCTGAAACATAGTATAGAATTAGTAATGGCAGAGTACATACAACTGCACACGCCTAATTCTCTGTTCACCCCTGCGCACCCAGGCTGCTGCACCCCATCGACTCCCGCCACCCAGAGGTATCTGCCCGTGTCTGCGCACCTAGGCTGCTGTATCCCATCCACTCCCACTGCCCAGAGGTATCTGCCCGCTCCTGTGCACCCAGGCTGCTGCACCCCATCCACTTCCACTGCTCAGAGGTGTCTGCCCGCTCTTGTGCACCCAGGGTGCTGCACACTATCCACTCCCACCGCCCAGAGGTGACTGCTCGCTGCTGCGGAAACAAGGCTCTCTGCACACCTTCCGCCACCGGCGTGTGTCTAAGAGGGTCCACCACGTGCTGAAGCAACCTCCTTAGGCGTTGCGTACACGCGGTCAAGCCGAGCTCACAATTCAGAGAGTGTGTTGATTGCAGGATGGCCACGCATCATCGCAGGCTGCACACGCGCTCAGCTCTGGTGGCACTAACTCAGTGGAACTGAAGTCATCGCCTCGTGGCGGGAGGTCCGTGTCGGGGGGGGGTCGTCAATCTGTGAATCAGCCTGCTAGACAAAAAGCAAGATAAGATTGTGCGTCATGCGTCCATCAAAGGAGAGAGAGAGAGGAAGAGAGAGAGAAAGAAAGAAAGAGTGAGAGGTAGACAGAGAGAAAGAGAGAGTGAGAGAGAGAGGAAGAGAGAGAGAAACAGTGAGAGAGAGGAAGAGAGAGAGAAAGAGAGAAACAGTGTGAGAAAGAGGAAGAGAGAAACAGAGGAAGAGTGAGAGAGAGAGAAAGAGAGAGAGAGGTAGAGAGAGAGAGAGAGAAAGAAAAAACAGTGTGAGAGAGAGGAAGAGATAGAGTGAGAGAGAGAGGAAGGGAGAGAGAAAGAGTGTGAGGGAGAGAAAGGAAGAGATGGAGAGGGACAGTGAGTGCCGACACTGTGGACAAAACCCTCACAGCTCACCTTTCCGTCACCCGTGTGTCTCCAACCACGTGCCGGGACATAGTGGAGCCCTCAAGCTTACTCATCTGAAACGTAGTATGGAATCAGTAATGGCAGAGTACATACAACTGCACACGCCTAATTCTCTGTCCCGCCTTTGTGCATCCAGGCTGCTGCACCCCATCCACTTCCACTGCCCAGAGGTGTCTGCTCGCCGCTGCGCACCCAGGCTGCTGCACCCCATCCACTTCCACTGCCCAGAGGTGTCTGCCCGCTGCTGCGCACCCAGACTGCTGCACCCCATCCACTCCCACTGCCCGGAGGTGACTGTCCGCCGCTGCGCACCCAGGCTGCTGCACCCAATCCAGTCCCACTGCCCGGAGGTGACTGCCCGTTCCTGCGCACCCAGAGTGCTGCATCCCATCCACTCCCACTGCCTAGAGGTGTCTGCCCGCTCCTGTGCACCCAGGCTGCTGCACCCCATCCACTCCCACTGCTCGGAGGTGTCTGCCCGCTCTTGTGCACCCAGGGTGCTGCACACTATCCACTCCCACCGCCCAGAGGTGACTGCTCGCTGCTGCGGAAACAAGGCTCTCTGCTCACCTTCCGCCACCGGCGTGTGTCTAAGAGGGTCCACCACGTGCTGAAGTGAACTCTTCAGGCGTTGCGTACACGCGGTCAAGCCGAGCTCACAATTCAGAGCGGGTGTTGATTGCAGGATGGCCACGCATCATCGCAGGCTGCACACGCGCTCAGCTCTGGTGGCACTAACTCAGTGGAACTGAAGTCATCGCCTCGTGGCGGGAGGTCCGTGTCGGGGGGGTCGTCAATCTGTGAATCACAGCCTGCTAGACAAAAAGCAAGATAAGATTGTGCGTCATGCGTCCATCAAAGGAGAGAGAGAGAGGAAGAGAGAGAGAAAGAAAGAAAGAGTGAGAGGTAGACAGAGAGAAAGAGTGAGAGAGAGAGGAAGAGAGAGAGAAACAGTGAGAGAGAGGAAGAGAGAGAGAAAGAGAGAAACAGTGTGAGAAAGAGGAAGAGAGAAATAGAGGAAGAGTGAGAGAGTGAGAGAGAGAGAAAGAGAGAGAGAGAGAGAAAGAAAAAAACAGTGTGAGAGAGAGGAAGAGATAGAGTGAGAGAGAGAGGAAGGGAGAGAGAAAGAGTGTGAGGGAGAGAAAGGAAGAGAGGGACAGTGAGTGCCGACACTGTGGACAAAACCCTCACAGCTTACCTTTCCGTCACCGGTGTGTCTCCAACCACGTGCCGGGACATAGTGGAGCCCTCAAGCTTACTCATCTGAAACGTAGTATGGAATAAGTAATGGCAGAGTACATACAACTGCACACGCCTAATTCTCTGTCCCGCCTTTGTGCATCCAGGCTGCTGCACCCCATCCACTTCCACTGCCCAGAGGTGTCTGCTCGCCGCTGCGTAACCAGGCTGCTGCACCCCATCCACTTCAACTGCCCAGAGGTGTCTGCCCGCTGCTGTGCACCCAGGCTGCTGCACCCCATCCACTCCCACTGCCCGGAGGTGACTGTCCGCCGCTGCGCACCCAGGCTGCTGCACCCCATCCACTCCCACTGCCCGCCGCTGCGCTAACAAGCCTCTCTGCTCACCTTTCGCAACCTGCGTGTAGAAAAGAGGGCCTACCACGTGCCGCTGCAAGCCCCAAGCCCTGGGCCCGCGGACACCGCACCCTGCATGTCATGCAGCCCCGCTCCGCAGGCCACCAGGTCTCACATTTGGTGCTGGGTCTTGATTTCGCCATGGCAGAGGACATACCAGTGCACCAGGCTTTTCATCGCAGGCTGCACACCCGCTCAGCCCTTGCGGTGCCACTAACTCTGTGACCAGCGAGGCGACGCCACGTGGCGGTAGGCCTGCGCTGTGTGATGGCTCAGGCCTACACTGCGGTCCAGCAGGGCACACAAAACCTGAGCTGTCCAGACCGCCGGGACGGGCCATCACCGCAGGCTGTACACCCGCTCAGCAGTTACGGTACCCGTACCTCAGTGGACCGAAAGTCACCGTCCCGTGCCGGTGTGCCTGTGCCGGCCGGAGTGTATCCGGTGCGAGCAACTCTGAAATGGCGTCGAGCACGTGCGCCCGGTCTTTTTTATTGGCAGGGTCACGTGTCCTGTGACGCGTGTGCTGGATGGGTGTGGTGTGGGTGTATACTAGCCGTGAGGGAGTGGCTGTGGCGTACTGACAACTAGGGTGTGACCAGCAGATCACTGCAATGAAAATCTGGGCCATGTAGCGTTGTTGTCCTTCCCTGTAAGCGTAAGCGGAGTGGGCTGGCCTGGCGTATGCCAGTCCTGCGTGAGGCTGTGAAGAATGACTCCGGAGCTATGGGCGTGTCTCCGTCCTGGGCTGTATGAGGAATCAACTGATGCGGGTGTCCCTGTTGTAGTGCTGACGTCACCCGGGTCGCAAGCGCCAATGTGTCACTCTGTGAGCCAAGTCCCACAACATGGCCAACATGGAAGGTACGGGGAATCACTGACCCTACATTCATCCATAGTTCCACACATGAAAGATGGTGGACATGACACATCTGTGTGGATATGAATGTTTATTGCACATTCAGTGGAGTGTTGCAGCTGTAGCAATACAGGGCCATGGAAAGTTTAAGTTTCAGTTTTTGGCACATGGAGGGCAGCCAATTAGAGCCAAGCTTGTGTTCGGGGTTAGGCTGCGCCAACATATGTACTTATAGAATTACTCCGCCAATCCCCAAGCACTTATAAATTCACTATACACTCTCCTTGCAGTACTCTAATGATCCAGTCTCTACGTACGTACTTGTACAATGACCGAGAGAAAGTTACATAACCGAAGTTTTCCCCACTGCCAGAGGTAACATGGTTGCATACGCTGTCCACAGCACAATGTAATGTGGTAGGGCCCAAGGGCGGCATCTTGCATACATAATGAACACGGACACAGATAGATAGTGGAACTGGGTACGGGCACATCCGCTCGACTCATTTTTATTACCAGGGTCACATGTCCAGTGACGTCTGTGCTGGATGCGTGTGGGGTGAGTGTAAGCCAGCCCTCCGGGAATGGTTGGTGCTGGCAACAAGTACAACAGTAATCATTGGATCAGACACATAGATTCAATCATAAAGGGTCAATAATTTGTGCTGCACTAAGGTAGGGGCAACAGATGTGAAATAATACACACAAGATTGTATCGTAAAGGGTCCATGACTTGTGGTACACTGAGGTAGGGGCAGCAGATGTGAAATTATACACAAAACATTGTATCATAAAGGGTCCATGAGTTGTGCTGCACTGAGATAGGGGCATCAGAAACATTCAGCGTGTGCACAGCCAGCGATGATGCGTGGTGCGGGCGAGCCGCACTGGGAGCAATGTCTGTTGCCTACTGGACTGAGTCATCTGCAATCGCGACTCAATGTGAATTGTGAGCCCTGCTATCCTCAGTGTAGATCGAAGGCAGTAGTCAGCACAGACATTGAAGAATGCTTTTAGTCACTTGCTGTTTACAAAATTCGAGGACATAGAGTACAATTCTGTCTGGAATAAATAAATAATGTCTCAATTTAAATTGTGAGCTCTGCTAACCGCAGTGTAGGTGTATGGAACAAAAGATGAAACATTTATGGAATACACTGTTGAAATATGTAGGTTTCAGGGACGTTATAGCTAGTTGCCTACTGGACTCTGAAATTAATGAATGAAGACTGAATTTGAATTGTGAGCCCTGCTGAGCACAGTGTAGGCCGGAGGCAGCGGTCAGGAAGGGCCTACAGCCACGTGGCGTTGACTTGAGCTGCATACAGTTAGTGGTAGGTATGGCGCTCAGCGTGTGCGCAGCCAGCGATGATGCAATGTCTCTTGCCTACTGGACTGCGTCATCTGCAATCGCGACTCGATCTGAATTGTGAGCCCTGCTGACCGCAGTGTAGGCCGGAGGCAGTGGTCAGGAAGAGTCCACAGCCACGTGGCGTTCACTTGAGCTGCACAGAGTTAGTGGTAGGTGTGGCACTCAGCATGTGCGCAGCCAGCGATGATGCCATGTCTCTTGCCTACTGGACTGCATCATCTGCAATCGCGACTCGATCTGAATTGTGAGCCCTGCTGACCGCAGTGTAGATCGAAGGCAGTAGTCAGCACAGACATCAAGGAATGCTTTTTGTCACTTCCTCTTGACAAAATTCGAGGACATAGAGTACAATTCTGTCTGCAATTAATAAATCAAGACTGAATTCAAATTGTGAGCTCTGCTGTCCGCAGTGTAGACTGCCATTCAGTGTTCCTTTGGACTTGCAAGATGAATTTGGTCATTGTACTAAAGCTATAACTGATATAAAACAAGTTCTTGAAGCAAGGATACTAAAAGGATATTATGTAGGTTTTAGGGACATAATACTTAGTTGCTTACTGGACTCTGCAATTAATGAATCAAGAGTCAATTTTAAATGTGAGCCCTGATGACCGCAGTGTAGGCCGGAGGCAGCGGTCAGCAAGGGCCCACAGCCACGTGGCGTTGAGTTGAGCTGTACAGTTAGTGTCACCTGAGGCAACCAGCGTGTGTGGAGCCTGCGATGATGCATGGTCCGGGCGGGCCGCACTGGTAGCAATGTCTTTTGCCTAATGAATTCTGTCTTAATAAGTCCACGTGGCGTTGACTTGTGGTGCACTGAGTTAGTGGCACCTGAAGCACTCAGCGTGTGCGCAGCCTGCGATGATGCGTGGTCCTGCCGGGCCACACTGGTAGCAATGTCTTTTGTCTAATGAATTCTGCCTTAATAAGGCTACGTGGCGATGACTTGTGGTGCACTGAGTTAGTGGCACCTGAAGCACTCAGCGTGTGCGCAGCCTGCGATGATGCGTGGTCTGGGCGGGCCACACTGGGAGCAATGTCTCTTGCCTACTGGACTGCGTCATCTGCAATCGGGACTCGATCTGAATTGTGAGCCCTGCTGTCCGCAGTGTAGATCGAAGGCCGTAGTCTGTACAGACATAAGTCTGTGGTGCTCTGCTGCTGGGTTCGCAGGGGGCCTGTGTCGAGGAGGCCGGCGGTCACGGTGGAGGCCTCGTGGCAGGGCGAGGGCTGCCGCCCTGGCAGACGCTTTGGCCTTCCCACAAGTGAACCACGCCCAGAGCCCCAGCCTATTTATTCCTACTCCTACGCTGGAGTGGGGTACGTTGGACCAGCCCACTCCGCTTCCGCTTCCAGGGGGGACAACACAGCTACATGACCGAGATCTTCCCCACTGCCTGAGGTAACATGGTTGCGTCTATTGTCCACAACACTACAAGCACCAGCAGTATATGTCCACATGGAGAGGTTTGTGCTCTGCATAATGAGGTCTGTCCACCACATCACCGCCACACTTGGTATTATGTGCATTTTTATTGATTGGTGACGTGCGTCCTTTACACATACTTGGTTGCCACATCTCCCAACATTCGGCTATTGTGTGGCTGAGGGACCATGTCGCTTTTGGAGGGTCCGCTGTCCTGTTCTGCGCTGCCTCGGTGGTAGTAGGGAGGGGGTGGTCCGGGGGAGGTCCTGAGGGTGATGGCAGTGGGTGTTGTGGCCTTCTTGGGTGTTGGAGCTGCATGGTCAGTAGCTCTATGACATGTGTTGGTCTTTAGATGTGGGTATGGGCTGGGCTCCCTTTCACACTGTAGGTAGTCGTCCTGCTTTACACCAGTAAAAGGCAGATGTTAAATTCTTACTGCTAACGCAGCTTATCGCCTGTTTTTGGATCGCACCCCAGATTTGGCTGCTTGTTGAAAATATCGGGAAGTGGTGTTTTCGTGTTATTTTTGCACGGGAACGCCAACTCTGCATATTATTAGCGTTAGTTGTCGCTCTCATTTGTGGCGATTTTTTTTGCGGAAGCTATTGTTGGAAAACTGGCGATATTGGCTGTTTTCACTAGGTTAAGAATGGAATGATAATTTAAAATCACTGAAAAAACCATAGGTTTAATGAACATTATAATTAGAAATTAGCATTTAAAAAACTTTTGAAATTCACTGAAAAAACCATAGGTTTCAGGCACGTTATAGTTAGAAATTAGCATTTAAAAAACCTTAGAAATTCACTGAAAAAACCATTGGTTTCAGGGACGTTATAGTAAGAAATTAGCATTTAAAAAACCTTTGAAATTCACTGAAAAAACCATAGGTTTCAGGGACGTTATAGTTAGGTGGACATTTCACTCGTACAAAACCATAGAAATTCCACCGTTATAGTTAGTTCAGTTAACTATAACTCATGCCCCGCAATGCACTGCTCATGACATCACATATTACATCATTCATGGCATGGTCAGTGACATCACTGATGACATCATCCACGTGATAATCTGATGCACCTCATCACACCCTAATATAACCTTTAATACACCCACTGTAAAATACACACTACCATTTTTGAAACCATCCACACACCAATACCAGTTTTTTTTTTTATTGCTTTTTTCCCATACATTGTATGCATACAAACTTACACAACAAAACATTTTGGGCATAAAAATAGAAGCAGTTGGACAGTACATCATTCTTACATCAGTTCATGACATAATCGATTTTCTAACAATGGTTCAGTCTTTCAGTGACGTGGTTAAAGCTGGATGAGTGCAAAGATAATCCGTTAGCGTTACCCAGAAGTCCCTAGGCCGGGAACGAGAGGGCAGTTCTTCCTCATAGGTCTGCAGGGTATCTTTACAATATGTCATATCTCAAATCCACTGTTTGGTATTAGGATAGCTCTTATCCCCCCAATGCATAGAAACTTGTCTTTTAGCTAAGAGTAATGCAATCACACAGAACTTGCGTTTAAGGGATTTTAAGGTTGGCACCAAGCCCAGGAGACAGACCTTGATTGTACAGTCTATCTGTGTCACAAGCATTGTACCAAGCAGAGTTGTGACACTTTCCCAGTAAGCTCTAATATTGGGGCAATGCCACGCTAGGTGAAGAAAATCTGCATTATCCGCACCGCATCTTTGGCAATGTGCAGTTTGTCGAAGCCCAAATCTGCACAGCTTTTGCGGGGTGTAGTATATTTGATGCAGATACTTATAATGTATAACTCGTAAGTTACCATTTGGAGTGAGCATGTCAGTCAGGGAGCAGCTGGTATGCCATTCCTTCTCAGTAATGTGTAAATCCAGTAGCGTATTCCACCTATCGAGTGCTTTGGATGCCTTTCCCCCTATATCTGCCTGAAGCAAGACGTATAGTTTCTTAACAAGGTGTATATTGTGTGGGTTTTGGATAATCATTTGGAGAGCTTGTAGGGTGGGTGGTTCCTGTGGGTATGAGGGGTACAATTGTTTGATAGCGCCTTGCAATCTTTGGTATGTGAAAGTAAAAAGCAGTGTGGGATTACTGATATAGTCTAGCTGACCAAGGTCTATGAATATGCCTTTGTCATATAGGTCGTTCATCGTGTCTATCCCTACTTTTTGTAGTTGTTCCATGCCCACCTTTGCTTGCATGACAGATAGTTCCAGGTGGTGTTGTAGTGGTAGTGCAGGTGCGTATAACGGCAATTTATTTGCAAGTTTACCCATTCTTTGCCAGGCTAAGTTTGTGGTACGAATCGTGTTGATCTCATTTTTGCAGATGTGTGTGCGTGAATGTGGTAATATGTTGCGCAGTGGTATCGGGCACGCGTCGCCGTCTTCAACCGCTGTATGTGGTAGATACCTGATCGGATGGTACCAATAGTGTGCGTAATGTGCCTGCGCACACAAGTAATACAATAAGAAGTCAGGGACTTTAAAGCCGCCTTCTGAATAGGGCAGAGTCAGTGTATATAGTTCGATGCGCGCTTGTTTACCAGCCCATATAAGTCGAGTGATCATGGTGGCGATCCTACGAAATATAGCCGTCGGCGGTGTAACAGGAATGTTGTTGAAGAGGTAGAGAAGTTTAGGCAGTATAACCATCTTAACAACGGCCATGTGATCTGCCAATGAAAGTGGAAGTTTAATCCACCGCTCTACTTTATCTTCTAGCTTACTAATAGCTGCTCCATAATTTTCGTGGAGAACCACCTCCGGATTGCGATGGAACCAAATTCCCAAGTATTTAATGGAGTCCTCTTGCCATTCTAGAGGGAACTCTGTCGGACAGGGTCTGGTAGTGTCTGTCAGCGGTATGATGGTCGATTTGCTCCAGTTTGTTTGGAGTCCTGCATGTCCCCCAAATTTGATATATTCCCTAATTAGGGGGGATAGATTGAGAGCTGGATCACGGACATACAGCACCATATCATCGGCATATAGTGAAATGTTCAGTGGACGCTGCGGAAATTGCAAGGCTGTAGTCTTATGACCCTGCCTTATTTTACATGCTAGGGGCTCCAATGCGATAGCAAATAGTAGCGGCGACAGTGGGCATCCCTGTCGGGTGCCCCTTGTGATGTATAGTGAATCGGAAACATTGATTAACCCGTATCCTAGCTGTAGGTTGTGTGTATAATAGTTTGATCCATTGCAGAAAGATGGGGGGTAGTCCCATCCTCTGCAATACCGTGAATAGGTAATTCCATTCAATTGAATCAAAAGCTTTTGCTGCATCCAATAATACTGCAGCAGCTTGCAGATCAGGGTTGAGTTCATGGGATAGGGCGAATAGGGTACGAATGTTGTGTGCAGTAGAGCGATGGGGTATGAACCCTGACTGGTCCGGCAATACTACGTTAGGCTTCAGGGGTTGGAATCTAGTGGCAATCAATTTAGCCAAAATTTTTGTGTCCGTGTTAATCAGCGACAATGGTCTGTATGAGTCACAATACTGAGGGTCCTTATCTGGCTTTAACAGGGCTATGATCATAGCCTCCCTTAAGGTAGGTGGCAGAATCTGCTTTTCATGTGCATCTCCATACATCTCAACCAAATGGGGGGCTATCAGGTCTACGTATGCTCTGTAAAATTCATTGGTGAAGCCGTCTGGGCCTGGGGCCTTGCCATTAGGTAGTGATTTTATTATGGTTGTAACTTCTTCAATCGTAACAGCTTGGGAGAGGTATTCTCGTCGTCAAGGTATTGTAGGATGTCAGGGGATGTAGCTACCTTCCGGGTGCTATATAGATCCCCGTACGTATCCATAAATGCCCCCAGTATACCCGCTGTGTCATAGTGTGTGGTGTCTTGACGATCTATGATTTTAGTCACTGTATGTGTGGTGCGTCCGGTGCAAATCTTTTGAGCCAATGTTCATCCTGGTCTACCGCCCTCCCCATAGGATCTGGCCAAGCTTCATTTGGTGAGATATTTAAGTTCTTGGGCAGCATAGTCTTGGTATTCGGTAATTATGTTACGTATCTCGCCTAGAAGTGCCAAGTTCTGAGTATGTTCAAATTGTCGTTCCAGAGTCTTAAGTTTCACCTCCCATTGAGTGAGTTGTTGACGTATGTCTTTGAGAATACCCGAAGTTGTACTAATACATACCTCGTGTATTGTCGCCTTAAAGGCCTCCCATAAGAGACTAGGGTCGTCTACTGAGGGCTGGTTCAGCGTGAAGTATTCCTCAATGGCCTTCCTAATGGTAGTATCATAGTTAGAGTCTAGTAGTGCCTTAGCATTAAATCTCCAGATATAGGGAGGTGGGGTATAGGATGGAGGCTTCAGCGTTAGAAGAATGGGCTTATGATCCGATAATGTTTTTGGTAGGTGTTGTATGTCGGCCGTCCAGGTGGATAGTTTTTCTGTCGCGAGCCAGTAGTCAATGCGTGACCAGCTGCCGTGTGGTGTGGAGTAGTGTGTGGCTTCCGTATTGCTGGGGTTGCGCAGCCGCCATATGTCTACCATGTTGAATTCTGCCATACCCTCTGTTACCGCCTTCACCGCCAGTTTGTGTGGTTCCCTAGTAGCTCCTGATCTATCGACTTCCTATACAAGTGAAAGGTTGAGATCTCCGCCCCATAATAGTTCCATGTCAGGTAGCTCTCTAAGGGTACGCCATATATTGCAGAAGAATTCAGGGTCATCGATATTGGGACTATATGTATTAATTAGCGCCAGTTGGTGCCCTCGCAAATGCCCCGTGACAATAATGTAGCGGCCCTGCTCGTCAGTTATGGTGCGTTCTATAAAGAAGTGGACACCCTTTTTTACTAAGAGGATGACTCCCCGTGAGTAGGAAGAGTATGAAGATGTCAGGACAGTTTCAGCCCATTTACTGCCTAAAGGGCATTTATTAGCTTTATCCAGGTGGGACTCTTGCAGCATTGCCACATCCACTCGGTGACGGTCAAGGTAAGCGAATACTTCTCTTATTTTTAGGGTTATTTAAACCCCTAACGTTCCAGGTTAAGAATCGAACCTGTGATGATTTTAGTGTAACTTCAGGAGGTTCGCCCGGGATCAGGGAGGTGAGGAATCAGATAGTTATCTCTTATGCGTTCATGTAGTGCAACACACATCAATTTTACATTTATATCAAACCATGTATGCATTGTAATAGTCATTTTGGTGTACTTCAACATCATCAGCCCGTAAAAAAACAATAACAACCCCGTAAACCCCCCACCCACTTCAGCATCCCAATCATGCCAAAGCCATACCCAGGTAACCAACAGTGCCATTGCACTAACCAATACGGGGAGCACCCTCGGGGGGGCCGCTGAGTGCTCGTCTCAACATCTGTAAGAAAACAGATGCGGTCGGGGAACAAACATTTCGTGTGGTGTACTATCAAGCTACATCAACCTCATAGTAGCCCATGGGGTGAGTCATAGTGTCCTGTCCTGTAGATAGTAACCATATTGTGGGTGGACCTACAGTTTAATATATACGTCATTGTATTGCATGAGGGAAACAGAATACATGCAAATTCCTAGCATAGATTACATCATAAACAGTTATCCACTTCAAAGCAGTTAAGGTTAAGTGTACAATAGCGGAACAATATATATCAATTAACTGTCCCATACATTTGATGTGTTGTTGTAACTTAGCAAGGCGTGAAATACTGCCTCCCCATGCGGTAAACATTCTTAACAAAGGAGAGGGTCAGGACATATCAGTGATCACTATTGTTAAAAGTCTCACATGCATGCTCAGCGCGCAGGGGCCATTGCCCCGCGCAGCGAGTGGGAACCTCCAGCCATGTAGTCACTGGTCAGGACATACCTTAGTAAGAATAAGTCCGTGTATAAGTAGAGGATCATCCCAGCTGCGATACATAACATGTCATGTGTGGATAGATATCTACATTGTGCGAAATATCAATTGCAGAGCACAGGAAATACATTACCACCCAATACAGGAAGTCAGTCAGAGTCCGGATCAGACGTGGCTGCACGATGGTTCTTGTGAGTATAGAGAGTCTTTTTGATAAAATCTTGTGCTGCTTTGGATGTTACGAAAAATTTTGAGCGACCATCTTGTGTGACGCGTAGTTTCGCAGGGTACAACAACGCGTATTCAATTCCCAGTTCCCTCAGTTTCTTTTTAATTGATGCAAAGTCTTTGCGGACCAGCTGCACCACCATCGTAAAGTCTGGGTAGAAGGAGATGTTATTACCCTTGTAGTTTATCTGTTGTTTCTCTCTCGCCATGCGTAAGACCGTGTCTCTGTCTCTATAGTTTAGGACACGTGCAATGATGGGCCTTGGTGGGTTACGTGGCACAGGGGGAGGCGCAAGAGATCTGTGTGCTCGTTCAACAACGAGCAGGTTAGAAAAACTTTCAGCTCCGAAGATGTCTCGCAACATGTCCTCCATGTAAGTCTCCAGCCTACCCGTGTTCGTGCTCTCCGGTATTCCAATTATGCGCACATTATTTCGGCGGGACCGGGCTTCCAAATCTTCATTTTTCTGTTGTATGACCGCTAGTATTTTGTCCATCTCCGCGCATTTGCGTGTCGTTGCGCTGGATTCATCCTCGACTGCAGATATGCGTACCTCTGCCTCGGTCAATCTCTCGCCTTGCTTGTCGAGTTTAGACGCCATGTTATCCACACGCTGTGTGAGGGAGTCGAGTTTGCCGTTGATAGCTTGGAGGCTCTGTTGAATGGCCTGCAGGGCGGTGTCCATCTTGGATTGCTGTGCCTGGCCTGAATCCAATTCGGTGTCCGAGTGTGCCATCGTCTGCTTGTTGGAGCATTTGTTTTCAAAGGTCAGTTTCGGCTGGTGTCTGTCCGGTTTTCCCATTATAACAGCGTCTGTTTTGTTGGATCGTTTCTGTGATTTTCGATTTATTTATTTATTTATACTTTTATGTTTCGTCCCCCAGTCAGAGTGGATGTCACAGCAGCTGACGTCCGATTGAGGATTAGGTGGCTGCCTGCCTGTATCAAAGAGGTCGCAAGTGCGGTTGGGAAGTAGAGCGGTAGCGACTCACAGCACCTATGAATTCACACACTCCCTCGATATGCGGGCCTCTGTGTTAGTTAACGTTGAGTGGCATTGGCAGGCGAGGGCAGCCTCATCGCAGCGACCATGGGAAAGAGCAGTTCAGGGCACACCCGGCGTTTCTGATAGCGAGATATTAGCCACGCAGACCAGCCTCCACACATAGCCGCCCACGCAGTGTCCTATCGTTGAGGCCTGGCAGTGTAAAAATCTGTAGCCAAACCAATGGAAGATTCCGGAGCACGCCACATGTGATGAGTCCCCCGCACACAGACTTGTTAGGCCATGATGATATATGCGCGCCAAGTATATGCTGCTTTGTCAGGTTGCACAACCGTCGGAGCGTTTCCTTGGGCCCATGTAAACGTGGAGCACAGCGCGCAATTAGGTGTGGGGGTCGCAGGCCTTAGTGCTGGGTGGAGACGCCACGTAGCAGCGAGCCGCCACTATCTGCACAGTTTGGCAAGGGCTGTCTCACGCCGAAGGCAGGGGTCACAAAAGTCTATGAGCAATGGGAAAAATTGCAGGGGTAGTGCGCCGCATGTGGCCTGCACTGCGCAATTTCTGAATACCTGGTCCGGTACTAGGACCGTTATGCGGGTGCCGCCTCACCTGCACTGTGCCCTGGATTGCTGCCCTACATCCTCAGGGTTGGTGGTACGGTGCTTTCCGCAGGGGGCCAGTTATCTGTTGGGTGAAAGCTCCGCCGTGCAGGTCCTGATGGCGCCGTTCTCTCCCTTAGCTCCAGGCCACCATTTTCACTGCGCGTACGCCGCCAGTGTTACCATTGTCGCCGCCATCTTGTGTACGCGTCTGCAGCCGGGGTCCCGACATTTAAGACAAATTTCTCCTCAGTGACAGCATCCCCCGCGCATCCGAGGGTAGTAGTGTGGAGCCAAAGGGTCCCGATGCGTCTGCCAATGATTCTTTTCCAGCAGGGTACATCAATACTGGCAGTCTGTAGCAGGATCGTGTCCCCGACCGGCGGAGCGGCACTAATGTGCAGCCATTCCACAGTGCGCCCTCTAGCGCCCCCCCACACACCAATACCAGTTACTACATACTCACTCACTGATTCCTAGGTCTGCACACACATCCACTCATTCACCTATACAATCACTTATACAGGCAGTCACTTATCAATACAACACTATCATATGCACTCATACACCTATTCAGACACTCACTCACCACCACTCATCCATAGAGTTACTCACACACCTAGTCAGTCATGCAAAGAATCAATCACACTCCCATTTACTCACCTAAACAGTTATACACACACCACCTCACTAATTCATACAGACAGTAACGCATAGTTACTCTCTTATGTAATCACTGAAACAAGTACAGACTCATCCATACATGCCACTCTCACAATCACTTAGTCTCACATATGGGTATTTATATACACCATCACTCACATATACTGCCTTTTACATATGTAGTTACTCACATATGTACCACTGAGGCATCCATTCACTCACCAACACACCCATACACACACTCACCCACCCATACAGCTGTTTCCACATGCACTCTTGAACCCATACACCCAGTGAATCAATCACTAACACATCTATGCACAGAGTCACACACCTCCAGCCCACCCACACACACACTCAGTCCCCCATACAAATACTCAAGCAAACAATAAATAACCCATATAGACACTAATGTAGCTACTGACCAACCCATGTAGCAGCTTACACAACAACAGACAGACTGATACAGACATTCACACAGTTTAGTCACTAACCCATGCATTCAGTAAGACACGTTTAATCAGTCACTTATACAATCAGTTACATACCTCGTAAATCCTCCATCCAGACACTTATACACCCACTCATTCTTCAATACACCTTGCTATATATATAAAACATATTTAAACTTTACAGAAGCACACAGTCACTGGATGATGTCATCAGTGATGTCATCAGTGATGTCATTTGAGATGTCATCAGTGATGTCACTGACCATGCCATGAATGATGTAATATGTGATGTCATGAGCAGTGCATTGCAGGGGCGCGAGTTATAGTTAACTGAACTAACTATAACGGTGGAATTTCTATGGCTTTGTACGAGTGAAATGTCCACCTAACTATAACGTCCCTGAAATCTATGGTTTTTTCTGTGAATTTCAAAGGTTTTTTAAATGTTAATTTCTAACTATAACGTCCCTGAAACCTATGGTTTTTTCAGTGAATTTCTAAGGTTTTTTAAATGCTAATTTCTAACTATAACGTGCCTGAAACCTATGGTTTTTTCAGTGAATATATATATAAGTATAGCCTGTGACATCATTAATGAAATATTTATTTGACATATTATATCAATTTTATTTAATATCTTAAATAATTATTTAGGCCTGGGCTGGGCCACAATAATTTGAAAGAAGAGTTTGCCGCTCCGGATGGAACGCACTCGCTGGAGGTCAGGTCGAGCACAGGGCTGCACACACAGATCAGCTCCCCACATGGTGCTGCCAACGCGTTTCGGGACACCTCCCTTCCTCTGGGCAGTGAAACAAATGAAAGGCATCAATTATTGGTAAGTAAGTCCCCTCTTTATTTTGCCTGATAAAAACCTTGATAACAAACAGGTGAATAACCAACGAGCATTGTGGGACTGGAAGTCCTGTTTTGCATATCCCAGTGGATTCAGCCTTCACAAATGTCAATAAAATACTTCGTGGGACAAACGATGTTCCGTGTTGCGCCTTGTCAATAGAAATGACCCCTCCAGCTCCGCATCGATATACATGTGTAATACGGCGGACCCACTCGGATCTTGTGGTGGTGCGAAGCCGTGGCCTGGGCTGGGCCACAATAATTTGAAAGAAGAGTTTGCCGCTCCGGATGGAACGCACTCGCTGGAGGTCAGGTCGAGCACAGGGCTGCACACACAGATCAGCTCCCCACATGGTGCTGCCAACGCGTTTCGGGACACCTCCCTTCCTCTGGGCAGTGAAACAAATGAAAGGCATCAATTATTGGTAAGTAAGTCCCCTCTTTATTTTGCTTGATAAAAACCTTGATAACAAACAGGTGAATAACCAACGAGCATTGTGGGACTGGAGGTCCTGTTTTGCATATCCCAGTGGATTCAGCCTTCACAAATGTCAATAAAATACTTTGTGGGACAAACGATGTTCCGTGTTGCGCCTTGTCAATAGAAATGACCCCTCCAGCTCCGCATCGATATACATGTGTAATACGGCGGACCCACTCGGTTCTTGTGGTGGTGCGAAGCCGTGGCCTGGGCTGGGCTGGGCCACAATAATTTGAAAGAAGAGTTTGCCGCTCCAGATGGAACGCACTCGCTGGAGGTCAGGTCGAGCACAGGGCTGCACACACAGATCAGCTCCCCACATGGTGCTGCCAACGCGTTTCGGGACACCTCCCTTCCTCTGGGCAGTGAAACAAATGAAAGGCATCAATTATTGGTAAGTAAGTCCCCTCTTTATTTTGCTTGATAAAAACCTTGATAACAAACAGGTGAATAACCAACGAGCATTGTGGGACTGGAAGTCCTGTTTTGCATATCCCAGTGGATTCAGCCTTCACAAATGTCAATAAAATACTTTGTGGGACAAACGATGTTCCGTGTTGCGCCTTGTCAATAGAAATGACCCCTCCAGCTCCGCATCGATATACATGTGTAATACGGCGGACCCACTCGGATCTTGTGGTGGTGCGAAGCCGTGGCCTGGGCTGGGCCACAATAATTTGAAAGCAGAGTTTGCCGCTCCGGATGGAACGCACTCGCTGGAGGTCAGGTCGAGCACAGAGCTGCACACACAGATCAGCTCCCCACATGGTGCTGCCAACGTGTTTCGGGACACCTCCCTTCCTCTGGGCAGTGAAACAAATGAAAGGCATATATATATATACTCCAAATGCCTGCCACTAAGTTTGGACAGACTCCAGCACGCTCGGGTTCGCTGTGAAAAACGGGTTTATTTGGCAGAAAAACAACGGTGATATATATATATATAACATTTTAAATTCATTACTACATGATATGAATATATATATGACCATTGCATATATATATAAAGCAATGGACGCAGTCACGCTGAAAAACAGGCTGGCGTTGCCGGTGCTTGCAGTGGTCCAAGGCCTCCATCCAAAATGAGTGCAGGGCTGTTGTCACATAGCAAACAGGAAGTGGTCCACCAATTCAGGTTTTTTCACCATATAATCGTGCTCAGAACCGACGCCTATGGGCTTCACAGAAGCTTTTCTCAAGGTAATTTGAAAAGTGCTCAATCTCCTCTAGTAATACATGTCATAATTCATGAAAAGCAACCACATAATATGAAGTGATGCTCAATACAAATAGTACATGATATTAAGATAAAATTCAACAAAGATTTCTGGAAGCCCATGATTTGGCAAGTTATACAAAGCATGTTATCGCTATATAAATATATCGAATTTTTTGATGAATATAACTATTCAATTCAAACTCTATATATTTACTTAGCGATAAGATGCTTTGTATAACTTGCCAAATCATGTTCTTTCAGAAAGTTGTTGAGATAACACTACTGTATGAGCCATTGACACATCATTTGATGTGCACACCTTTGAGTACTACTGTTTATTACCTGTGCTCTTTAATTCATAAAGACGAAATAAAGATATTGTGACTTTTTTAATCAAACTGTTCAAGGTTCCAACTGTTTCGAGTGGGAATTTGTAACTAATAATCATACTACTTTACCTTTCTTTTCCTTACCCGGGTATAGCAACTTTATAGGTGCAGTAGTAGTGACATCACAAACTTATTTATTTTCACGACATCATAGGAAGCGACATTAACGCTGACCACAATGACTGGCCGTTGTGTGTTTTTCAGTACAATCTTTAGGGACAACTTAAGTCTGCAGCTTGTTAATAAACACTGAAGAATATTGGTGACCACATTCATCTTCTAAAACCATCAAAAGCTGAAGTCGTGTATTTAAAAGATGTTGAGAGACGGTAATTAAATCACGGAGATCGCGCAGCAAGACAAAGGGGTTGCGAATATAAACGTAGTGGCAGCAATTCTACCCTTAGCGCCCCCACTCCACCCCTATAAAACAAATGGCACCATACACTAAACTTTCCTTTGGAATTACTTTGCAAACAAGAGATCACTATCCTACATAATAACACTTTTTCTTTGTCTGAGCAATGTGAATTATGGGGGCAACTTTTCACCATTTAATAGTACTCAGGGGCATATGTACAAGGATTGGCGATATTTATCGCTAACCTCAGTTAGCATGCCTTTTTTTATCTATGTGTACCGCGGAAAACTATCCCTTACCGGGTGAACTGCCCGGCGTTAGGAATAGCGCCATGGCGATAAAAATCCTCACGCTAACGTGAAAAAAGTGGCGATGGGCCAATTAGCGGCCCGAAACAGCACGCTAATTAGCATCAGCGCACTTTTTTTCACGTTAGGCGGGAAAAACCACTATAAAATGCCCGCTATGCAGCCTAAACACAACAAAAAAACCATGGAGGAAGCTGGACCGAGTACTGAAGCCAACAACAACCCCCCAAACACCCAGGAGGACCAGCCAGAGACCCAGGGGAAGGGCAAGGAGAAGAGGAAGAGGAAGATCCGGTTCAGTCAGCAGGAAAACCAGGTCCTGATTGCGGAGGTGACAGAAAAACAACAACAACTTTTTGTCAGCTCCACAGTACCATTGGGAACAAAAAATGCAATATGGCAGTCCATTGCAGCCAAGGTGAATGCTGTTGGAGAGGTGAGGAGGACAGTGGACGACTGCAAGAAGCGCTGGCATGATGTTAAGCGCAAGACCAAGCAGAAACTTGCAGCCAATCTGAAAGCAGCAATGCAGACTGGAGGTGGGAGTCCAGCGCCACAGGAGGAGCTGGATGCGTTGGAGGAAGAGGTGTCCGCAGTCATCAGCGAGGAGACGGTGGTTGGAGTTCCGGGACAGGATACTGCTCAACATGACCAGACACAACAGCAACAGGGTGAGTAACAACTAGGGACTGGGGGGATGGGGGTGGATGGGCCCAATGGCACTCATGCACAATTAAATGTATCGCAGTGCACACCCACAATGACTGCGGATCATGTCCCGGATACCCTTGTCCCTGGTGGCATAGACACATATCACCCTACTCAACCAATACATTGCAAGACACATATTGGTGGGCACACAAACCTTGAAATGTGCACAGAAAAGTCATCCAAATCTAGTCCAAGTATCATATCAGACCACAAAATAAGGGCCACATGAAAGAGCAAAGGGCCACATTGATTGGAGATGCGGCAGGGTGTCAAAATGGCCCCCTTGCCTCAACACCATGCATATGCATGTTCCCGTATGTCTGAGTCGTGTGCAAGAATGTGCATGTGCATCAAGGGGGACAGTACTGTACATAAACAAACTTCCACACAACTCAGACACACGTGCACAATGGTGCATGTGTGCTGACATTGGTGGCGGCATGCCCACTCTGCACATGATCAGTCACATACACAGTGCATCCTCATTTTGGTGTCAGAGATATGCGGCCCTGTGCAGACGATTTGTATATGCGTGGTGTTGAGGCAAGGGGGCCATGTAGACATCCTGCCACATCTCCAGTCAATGTGCACGCTTGCTTGTACATGAGATGCAGTCCTGTGTACACCAAGTGAGAAAGCATCTAGTGAGTCTGCATACCATAAACACATGCATTGTCACAACAAAGTGATCATTTACCCTACTGGCTAAAAGCTGCATATCCCACAATGCACACAAACAGCAGACTTGACTCAAAATGTGATGTAATACAATGAGCATGGGGGATATGCCCACAACACCGCAGTGCATAGACAATGCATATCAGGAATGTGTCACCCAAATATGTACTACAAGACTTGTCTGTGTGCCATACTCACAGACCTACAATGTCCCTGTAAAGAAATATGACAACCTAGGTATGACAACAAGCAAGGATAGCAAAGTAACACCAAATAATGACAAGTAGCTAAATGGCACCCTCACCCCTTAGGTCAAATAGCACTCCTCCACTCTCAACTGTACACATCTGCCATACAGAAAACAGCATTACACATCAGTCCTGGTGTGATTTGCCCATTACACCATTATGTGCATGTAAACCTATCTGTTTGGTAAGTCAACTGTGTCAGTGAACAAATATGCAGTCATGGTTGTCATCATCCACACGCAAAGCCCGGCATCCAATAATCAGAACCAGGACAGCATGTATCATCCATGTGACCATCTGCATGGCAAATACCCAAACACATATCACCCTGCCATTAGCATCTGTTGGGAGGGTGGCGGAGATAGGGCCTGAGCACTAATAATACGCCTTAGGAAAACCACATCCATCAAATCCAGGACCACTTATACACCACACGTGGGGCCAATGTTGAGGGGAATGGGTGTTGTCACTGTCTGTTCAGCCTGCAACAACAATAGATACTCACACTGCACCATACTCACAATGGGTAAGCCAACAGGAGGGCAGTATGCAATGCAAGCAAGGAAAACCATGACTGACTACATGCACACAACATAAATCACAAGAGCCAAAGCTACCTGGATGTACATGTGTACTGCATAATGCGTCACACATGGAAACAGCTATTAGCCCATCATTGCACATCTGCCTAATGGGTTCCCTCATCACACATAACCATTCTCGCACCAAACCCATGTGCATGTGCACTACCCAGCAAACCTGACTGTATGTGAGCCACACTGACAAGGCAAGTGACAGTGCATGATGAATAGCATGCCTGCACCCTAAACATTTTAACATGGTGCAGGCCACGGTCACTGAAGTGGCTGAGTGGGGAGTTCATCCTTAAAGGAGCAGGTCACACTCTAACACTTCCTCGTGTACATACAACCCCTGATGCAAAGAAGACTTCTTCTGCCAAACAATGCACAAGTGTCCCAACTCTGATCAAGACCCATATTTACTCCAGCTTGCAACATCTCGTCATTGTAAATGCACATAAGTGAAAGGCTCACTGGCTGAAAGGGATAAGGGGCAGTAAAACCTAAGCTGCAGGGATGACTCTCCCACAATGCAGTGCACAGACACATAAATCTGAGCTAATCAACATTTACTACAATGTGGTACTAACTACATCACTTCCACTACTGAGCCAAGGACACAACTGGTGCCGCTTGTGTATAGAAATGGGCCATTCACATTTGGCATAGCTGCAAACTGTGAGATGATAATGTACAACTAAAACGTCACATCTGTGATGTTGTACAAATAATCACTAGGCGGCATCTAATAGGCATCTCCTCCTAAACAGTCAGAATGGACATTGTCATGCATTCTGCTAGTGAACTCATCCAATGCATGACCATACTTGAAACACACATTTAACGGCATCTCCCCTTTACATTGCAGAGGTCGAAACATCACCTCCTGTACAGCAGCCTGTCCCATTCTTCACTGATGACAATGAGGAATTTACCACCATCAACCAGGACACCCTCCAACAGCTGCTAGACTCATTTAGCACACCACTTCCGGAAGCAGGGCCATCCAGCTGCGTCGTGGAAAGTCCACCCACAGCACAAACCACCCACCAGCAAGCACCTACCACCACAGCTGTCTCACAGGACCTTGAGGACCCACTTCTGGCATTTCAACGCTGTGTGGTAGAGGTCCAGCAGGAGATGGCTGATATGGTGCGGGTGGGTTTTGCCAGCCTGGCGGCCAAACTCAATGCCATATGTGGGTGTCTGAATCCCATACGGGACCACCTACAGAACATCACAGACACCCACAGTCCTCTCCATGCTCTCCGACATTCCCTGGCTGACATCGCTGGAGTCATGACTCAGAGACAAGAACAACTGTCCAGTCAGAGTAGCTCCAGCGATGGCAGCCAGGAGTTGGCCCGCATGCGAATGATAATGGAGAACATGGAGCGGATGCAAGCGGAACAAATGGCTACCACGGCTACACACCAACGAGACATAGCTGGAATCTTCCATGCCCTGCAGCTGATCATCACTGCATTGCTGCATCAAGGTTTGGCACAGATGAATGCTGCTGCTGCTTCTACATCCACATCTCCGCCCCCTGATGTGTCAGTGCCTCACAGTGCTGCAGCCAATCTACCACCACGCACATGTGAGGCACATGACACATCCGAGGATGAAGATGTAGATGAATCAGCATTCTTGCAAAGAAGAAAGCGGTAGCATTCATCTATGCCAAATGGCCTGTTTCTCCTTGGATCTGGGCTCAGCATTATGCCCCGTGACACCAGCTTCCACTGTCCCCCGATACACTCTGTGACACTCACTTTGGACCTCGACATATTTTGTCTGGTTTCCAATGACACTGCAATCAGCCTGCTGGCTGAACTCTGCCTCTTCCTTTGGACATGTTACCACATAAGGACTCTGTCTGGCCCTCCACTCTGGCATCTATGGATTGTGGGGATTGTATGGCCAAGTACTGGTCCAGTCTTCACCAATGTCAATGGACATGTAAATAAAACTATTTAAGTCACACACATGTGTGTTGTCTACGACCAATCAAGTATAGTAGTCTCCAAAAATGTTGTGCCAATTAATCCACGAAAAAGTACACCAAGGGAAACAAGAGAAATGTACATTTTTTACTGTGAGCCAGATAGGCAGTGAGATGACCGGGTATGTGTGAACTAGCCGTGCTCTCATTGCTCAAATACAACATTCTAGCAATATCCCAACTTAGCCCTACGTACATTAAGGAAATAGGCATGTGTGCTAAAATGTCCAAGTCAGTTGCACGCCACAAGTAGTGTCCCCCTTTACCACTGCTACAAATTCTCACTTGGCATATCTACTCACACTCTACGGGGTTGACAGAGCCTGTTGTGATGGTGCGCATTGCATGTCACATCCCAAGATGGTGCACACCATATTCACATTGATGAAGAATCGTAAGGGCACATGTCTACTAGCCGCTATTGGAACCACAATGTCTGACTCAGTGAAGTTGAGTTGGCAATAGGTGACTCACCCCAAAAAGCAAGTCCTCAGTCAGCCTCTTCCTGTCGACGAACAATGCATTCAAAATTAGGAACCCTCTCATGCTGGGACCACTGTGAGCGGATAGGGCAATGTGTCTAGGGATGTGTGGTGCACTGCACTTAGCATATAGTCAGATGCATTACCACCATTTAAAGAGTGGCATCACTATGAGCCAATGCCAAATGTAACAGCTGGGAGAAGTGGCTATGACACTGGCACTACAGGGAGCAATGCTACATTTCCCCTCTTGTGTGCAGCACAACTGTGTGCCCAAATCAAAAACGTTATCTGAGACAAAATCCTAACTTTCCGATTTTCGGTATTCACAAAAGGCATTTAGGAGTAGTGAAGTCAGTATTCCTAACTTAACTACTCCTAAATTCCATTTGTGAATACCGAAAGTCGTAAAGTTAGGACCGACTCTCATATTACTTTTGTGAATCGGGCCCACAGTTCTGCCACATGCTGTTTACAATTGTCCCGCTAAATGACAACATCCTGCATGGGCAGGAGGTTGAGCCTCCATGCACAGGAACATACAATTCCACTGATGCTGACACACTTGCACAACGCAGCAAGTGTGCCAAGGTCTGTGCATTGTAGATGGACTCAGCGCCAGGTTCATGTGATATGCAGGGTGTTGACGGAATCTGTGGTATCCGGCGCATACATCCATCTCCATGATGGATAACAGTTGCAAATCCAATGTCAGCTCAAGGCCATGTCCCAGGATGTGTTGTAAATGGGCAACATTGTGCTGTCCAACTCCGTGAGTCAAACGTAAGATGTAAAACTTCACAAAAGAGTGTCCCTAGACTAGGCCGTAAATCCTACTTGCCACCCTGTCATCCATGCAAGTTTACTGTGCTCACATCTAAGGTATCCTGACACAATCCATCCTGCTAAGTAACATGTCATGAGCACACTTACACGTTCAACGGAATGTCCAGTGATAGTATGAGTTGCACACAAGGTAAAAAGCCACACTCCACCACATCACACCTGACATAAGTGCAACCAGAATTCTAAAGTATTAACCATTTATTATAAAAGTACAAAAATAACCTACCCTAAACTAACACTAATCACTAAGACTAATAATCTAATCTAAACTAACTGGAAGAAAGAGAATTATGACATAAACTATCTAGCGTTTCAAAAAATTAAGGGACTGGGAGCTAGGTTTGAATGAGGTCCTGCACACAGGCTCCCGAACGGGACTGAGAATCAGCAGGGTGTGCAGTTCCTAACTGGACGTGAGGGGAAAGGGAGGTCTTTCTTCGTGATGCCCTCACACACCCCGGAGGATGTCATGCTTCATCATTGGGCCTTGCTCCTCATCGGGCCGGCGCCGCAATGCCTGACGGGCTCCCACAAACGGGGCTCTTTGTCGGAGATCTTTTGAAGAAGCCGTTGGGTACATGCGGGTGTGAGGGCTGGGTAGTGCACGGGTAGGTGAGATAAAATAGGTCAGGAGCAGTCCTAATCTGGTCTGGTTTATTGGCTTAGGTAGCTCGAGCCTGATTAAAAGACAGTGTGTAGGCCCTTACGTGGATTTAATGTTCCTCAAGGGCTGCCAAAGTGAAGTGGGTCAACATGTTTCGTGCCTCTTTAGCCCCTAACAGGTCTAGTGGCACTTCATCAGGACCGACAAAAACTAAAATGTGAGTGGTGCACTACCGTCTGGTTCTGCTATTATTATGGCTAGTACCCAGAGACTGCAGGGAATACCCTAGTAGGCTTGTACTGGGGTAATAAGTAGACCTGGTTAGAAGGGGAGAAAGGGAAAAGACGGGACAACCAAGCAATAATCAATAACAAACTTGCAAACAAGGAGAGCATCAATGGATACAAGCAATGGTTAAAACAGTTGAAATAGACCTATGGTCAGACATGCTTGTGCAGTTTGTGCAGATTGGTTGGTATCGTGCACTTGTAGTGAATCTTAGTGCCTTCCAGGAGGAGTGAAGATGCTCATAAATTATCGCGTGTACTATTAACACTGGCAGCTAAATAATAGCAGGCTAAGTTCCCTGGTTAGCGAGAACAAGGGGCTGCATTTACTGAACCCGTGGTGGGACCTCTTGTGCCCCGTGGTGATTCACGCCGTGTAATAGGTAACTCGGGCGTGTTGCTAGAACTCACAGATACTCACAGGTAATAGCATGCGGACGCCAAAACAGAAGTCAAAAACGTCTTAAAGAAACAGGGTTGGCATATGGTGGAAGCGTGCAACCATTACATTAGTCAGTGCACAGAGTTATCAAATGCCATTGATGGCAAAGGCGCCAATAACGCCGTGCTATATGTCCACAAACCACAAGATAATGCTCGGCAATCTGTGCATGTGTAATCGGTGGTAGTGCCAAATGGTAAGCAGGCGGTACCCACGCTATTTGTGAAAAATTGCCGCTGTGGCATAGTACGCCAGTAGCGTCGTAGTGTGAGCTCATAGTTTAAGAAGAAGTTGTTTGGCAACGTTAGCAAGTGGTGCTAGGTGGTGGTGCCAGATAGGCCCGCAATACTGTGATCAGATGCTGTTGTAGCTGTGAATGCCAGTAACGTCGTGGTGTGTGCTTTTGTTACAAAGGCGTTCGGTACAATGTGCACGTGGCCTAGACGGTAATGCGACTATTGAGCGAGCGGAGCAACGTGCGCCGTTGTGACAGTTAAAATATATTACAAACAAGACATCAACTATTTGCAAGAAATCATGCCTGAAGGTACTCACCCCTAGAACCCAAGCCTAGGGCTGGCAGGGGAGGCAGAGCACGTCGTTGCTCTGTAGCTGCGGAAAATAATAAGTGTGAGTGGCCTGTGAGCCAGTGGTCTTTCGCTTACCGGGAAAGCAGGAACTTCCGTGTCTCAGAATACTCACAGTGGGATGCTGGCGACTTGCTTTTCTCCTACCCTGTGCTCCGGGCCCCGTAACGCTCGCTTCCGGGTACCGGCTATTTATAGGAACGTCAGGAGCGTGGAAAGGCTAGAGAGTTAACTCCGGTGGCCATCTTGGGTGTGAGAATCGAGTCAACTTTATTGAGACACCCGTAAAGGGCCATGGACTCATGTGTAGCGCTACACTGTGGGTGCGCATAACAGATGTTGGATTGTGATTAAAGCCAAATGGAATGTTGGGCAGAGTTGCTCTTGAGGTGGATTGCTCAATACTTAGTGGTGCGTCAGATTGTAGACAACCCATGATCAGTAATTAAGTTTGGAGAGGTAACTTAGGGTGTTGTCCCATCTGGCAGGGATATTAGTGGTGCTAGTAGCTAGGTACTGAAGCAGGTATGTTAAGGTCCGTGCTAATTACTTGTCTGGGTGGAAGGGCGGGGTAAAGGAGTGGCGGGGTAAACCACCCCAGGGGGCTATAGGTGGGATAATAGACCCTAGTGGTTCAGTTCAGCCCATGGAATGTCATCGTTGAGACCCCTGGTATGTCCCCCCAGGTTGAAAACCCAACATTGTTCCTTCCTAAACAATGCTTCTTTTGTGATGTTTGTGAAAGCTTCTAGGACGGTACATTGCAGATCGTTGGGTGTGTGATTCTGTTCTACGTATTGGGCGCACATTTTGGTATTGGTCTTCTTACATCGGAAATTACTCCTGTGTTCGGTGATTCTCGTTTTCACGGGGCGGGTAGTCATACCTATGTACTGCAGGTGACCGGGACACGTGATAAGATAGACACAGTTCCGTGTGTTGCAGTTAATGTGTTTGTTCTGCGTCCATGTCCAATTGTTGGTGAGTTGGATGGACTTGGTAGCTCTTGTAAGGGGGCAAACTATACATTGTCCACAAGGGTAGTGGCCTGTTACTGGTTGAAGGCCCCATAATGTGTTAGAGGCTGATCGGGTAATCTGTTTTGGTCTGGTATTAATGAGTAGGGCTTTGATGTTGGAGGTGCGTTTGAATGCGAACCTCGGTTTGTTCAAGGAGAGTTCTCCCGTCTGAAGTATTTTCCAGTGTTTGTTAATCACCCTTTTCAACATGTTGGATTCTGAGGTGTAAGTAGTAACACATGTGATGAGGTCATTTTCAGGTTTAGCATGTGTTTCCAAAAGGGTCAGCCTATGGGTATTGCGGGCTCGTTTCTGGGCATTGTTTATGGTGCGAAGTGGGTATTGTCTTTTGGCTAGGTGTGTACTTAATTCTGACGCTTGTCTTTTGTAGTCCTCCACATTGCTGAAATTTCTGCGAATGCGCAAGAACTGGCCATAAGGCAGATTTTCTCTCAGAGCCTTTGGGTGGAAACTATGGTAGAGTAGTGGACAATGGCTGTTAGTAGGTTTTTTATAGGTAATGGTCTCAAGTCTGTCAGGTTTTTTGATGATCATTAAGTCAAAGAAAGGGAGTTCCTGTTCCGAACTGTTGGCAGTAAACTTCAGATAGGGGTTGAGGCTATTGATCCATGTAAGGAAGGCAGGAATCTCATTGATCTGGCCCTTCCAGAAGACCAAAATGTCGTCGATATAGTGTCGCCACAATTGGACGTTGTCTGAAAAGGGGTTGGAGTCTGTGAGCACGTGCCTCACCTCAAAGTCTGACATATAGAGACATGCCAGACTTGGGGCGAAGGTACTACCCATGGACGTGCCCTGTATCTGGTGGACCACTAGGGTCTATTATCCCACCTATAGCCCTCTGAGGTGGTTTACTCCGCCACTCCTTTACCCCGCCCTTCCACCCAGACAAGTAATTAGCACGGACCTTAACATACCTGCTTCAGTAGCTAGCTACTAGCACCACTAATATCCCTGCCAAATATGACAACACCCTAAGTTACCTCTCCAAACTTAATTACTGATCATGGGTTATCTACAATCTGACGCACCACTAAGTATTGAGCAATCCACCTCATGAGCAACTCTGCCCAACAATCCATTTGGCTTTAATCACAATCCAACATCTGTTATGCGCACCCACAGTGTAGCGCTACACATGAGTCCATGGCCCTTTACGAGTGTCTCAATAAAGTTGACTCGATTCTCACACCCAAGATGGCCACCGGTCTTAACTCTCTAGCCTTTCCACGCTCCTGACGTTCCTATAAATAGCCGGTACCCGGAAGCGAGCGTTACGGGGCCCGGAGCACAGGGTAGGAGAAAAGCAAGTCGCCAGCATCCCACTGTGAGTATTCTGAGACACGGGGGTTCCTGCTTTCCCGGTAAGCGAAAGACCACTGGCTCACAGGCCACGCACACTTATTATTTTCCGCAGCTACAGAGCAACGACGTGCTCTGCCTCCCCCGCCAGCCCTAGGCTTGGGTTCTAGGGGTGAGTACCTTCAGGCATGATTTCTTGCAAATAGTTGATGTCTTGTTTGTAATTTATTTTAACTGTCACAACGGCACACGTTGCTCCGCTCGCTCAATAGCCGGCATTACCGTCTAGGCCACGTGCACATTGTACCATACGCCTTTGTAACAAAAGCACACACCATGACGTTACTGGAATTCGCAGCTACAACAGCATCTGATCACAGTATTGCGGGCCTATCTGGCACCACCACCTAGCACCACTTGCTAACGTTGCCGAACAACTTCTTCTTAAACTATGAGCTCACACTACGACGCTACTGGTGTACTATGCCACGGCGGCAATTTTTCACAAATAGCGTGGGTACCGCTGGCTTACCATTTGGCACTACCACCGATTACACATGCACAGATTGCCAAGCATTATCTTGTGGTTTGTGGACATATAGCACGGTGTTATTGGCACCTTTGCCATCAATGGCATTTCATAACTCTGTGCACTGACTAATGTAATGGTCGCACGCTTCCACCTTATGCCAACCCTGTTTCTTTAAGACGTTTTTGACTTCTGTTTTGGCGTCAGCATGCTATTACCTGTGAGTATCTGTGAGTTCTAGCAACACGCCCAGAGTCACCTATTACACGGCGTGAATCACCACGGGGCACAAGAGGTCCCACCACGGGTTCAGTAAATGCAGCCCCTTGTACTCGCTAACCAGGGAACTTAGCCTGCTATTATTTAGCTGCCAGTGTTAATAGTACACGCGATAATTTATGAGCATCTTCACTCCTCCTGGCAGGCACTAAGATTCACTACAAGTGCACGATACCAACCAATCTGCACAACTGCACAAGCATGTCCCACCATAGGTCTATTTCAACTGTTTTAACCATTGCTTGTATCCATTGATGCTCTCCTTGTTTGCAAGTTTGTTTTTATTTATTGCTTGGTTGTCCCGTCTTTTCCCTTTCTCCCCTTCTAACCAGGTCTACTTATTACCCCAGTACAAGCCTACTAGGGTATTCCCTGCCATCTCTGGGTACTAGCCATAATAATAGCAGCTCTCACATTTTAGTTTTTTCCGGTCCTGATGAAGTGCCACTAAACCCGTTAGGGGCTAAAGAGGCACAAAACATGTTGACCCACTTCACTTTGGCAGCCCTTGAGGAACATTAAATCCACGTAAGGGCCCACACACTGTCTTTTAATCAGGCTCGAGCTACCTAAGCCAATAAACCAGACCAGAGTAGGACTGCTCCTGACCTATTTTATCTCACCTACCCGTGCACTACCCAGCCCTCAAACCCGCGCGCACCAAACGGCTTGTTCAAAAGATCTCCGACAAAGAGCCCCGTTTACGGGAGCCCGTCATGGAATTGCAGCGCCGGCCCGACGAGGAGCAAGGCCCAATGATAAAGCATGACATCATCCGGGGTGTGTGAGGGCATCACGAAGAAAGACCTCCCTTTCCCCTCACGTCCAGTTAGGAACTGCACACCCTGCTGATTCTCATAAACTATCTAGCCTAACTAATCCTAAACACACAACAAGATATCTAAGACATCAACCCCCCTCCCACCCTTAAGGCACATCATGAGACAGGACAAAGACATCTAAGCTATACATACATTAACTACACAGTTATCCTACACAAATATATATATTTTTTTATTTTTTTATTTTTTTAACAACAAAGACATCAACCCCCCACCCAAAGGAAAAGGAAACTTATCTCCAAATACTAATTAATAATAAATATCTAAAACTACCTTAAAATCTAACACTAACTATACCTACACTGGAACTACACTACCTAACACTTAAAATACTTACCTAACACTAACTAATAACAATATATAACATTGGGGGAAGGGAGAAGAGGGGGATGGGGCTCAATATGTCCAGTCATTATGGGAGACCCAGGGCTTTACTCATGTCCTGCAGGAGCCTGGTATGCTCTGCCATTTCCCTCCGTATCTCAGCCAGCAAAACATTGTTGTCCAATAATGTTCTCCGGTCCCGCACAGTGAACGGCACCACCTGATCTGATGGGGCAGGTGGCATTGTCCCTTGGGTGTGTGGTGTGGAAGGGGGATGGGTCACTGCCTGTCCACGCCGTGACCCACGCCTGTCACCAGGGGGCCCGGGATGGCCTGTGTGCCACTCTGTCTTCCATGTGTTCCAACCTCGGGCACCGACTTCCAACTCCCAGCTGCCCGGTCTTCCTGGTACCTCCGTGCCATGTTGCGATACCCCTTAGCGACCTTTCTGATGTGGAGGTACCGGTCCTTCCTCACCTGGAAGGCGTGGGACTCCTCTGGCGACATGTTATCTGTAAAATAAGAGCAATGACAAAAGTGTTAGTCCTGTAGTCTATGTTGATGCTCTCCATTTAACTCAGAAACACAAGGTCAGTGAAACATGGGAGCCTACACTCTAACGTAACATTGTGAAGTCAGAGAGTGACCTGGACAATGAAATATTGAATCCAGGATCAGTGACTACATGCTGGGGAGACTGACATGACAGTGCATGGAATGGAACATGTACTGTCACAACCAAATGAGACTGTCAGTGTCAAATGATGGTGCTATGACATACCCTGACTGAGGGTGACATGTACAAGGATTTGTCGGAGGGAGGCATTATCCCTCCAGGTGTAGCGCCTCCCTCATCCTCTCCTGTAACACAGTGCAGCATCATATGTACACTGATCATGTGCAGCCCTGCGTGTCACCCAGCGACGGCGTGAAGATCATCAAGTCAGTGCAAACACAGGCACTCTTGCACAAGAGTGCAAGGGTGTCTGTGTGCAGGGGAGGCTTGTTAATGTGTAGGAAGGTTACCCTACCTGCACATGAGCAATCCGGGAACAGCCCTACTCACACTTTCATCTGTGTTGCATCATGCAGCACACATGAACACACGTTAGGTGGCTGAACACTGACTTGTACATGAGGTGCGGTCCCTCTCTCCACCACAACTTCACAATAGCTGACGCGTTGCTGGCGAGAGGGGGAAACATCGTTTCCTCAGATTTGTCAATTATGCATGTCTTAGATCTGCTATTATCACTCTGCAGACAATTTAACTATGCAGGCCTTTACAACGCAAACTGTTACAATGCATTCCCCATAGTAACGGCCCCCTGGAGTCATAATGGTTATTGTGCTGTAATGGGTAATGCGTTTTAACAAATAGCGTAGCAGAGCCCTGCATTGTTAAATATATGGCACACCAATAAATGCAGAGCAAAAGCATCCGGGGCAAATGCATGCAGAGTAATGTCACAAATTTGGACTGAGGGGCTTGTACACTTGAGCCTGAGTCTACCAGGGAATGACCCCAAGGAGAAAGCTTGACAACACCATTGCAGTGGCCAAACATGCCAATGATATTCATAGGGCCATCTTTGCTAGCTGTTTGGGGAATGTGCCATTGATATGCTTGGATCAAAGGTACGCACTGCAACTTCTGTGAAGCTGGTATGCAGCATACCTACAATATTACTGTGCTGACATGTGTCTGAGCACGCACTGCCTGATAACCACTGCCTCCTTGTGCATGATCGGGCCCACTTGCACAGTCATCTCAGTCAAGGATATACATGCATTCCATGTCTGCTCATACTCATCAGCAAAACCACTCACGTCTCCTCTCCTATCTGTACGCTCTGTAATCCACATGCATGTGCTGTAGTGACAGAACCCATAGATTTTACTTGCAAGTGTATCACAGACTGGGATGTGAAAAGTTACATCTGGAAGACAAAGGCAGAGCTCCGTCTTCACTGACTGATTTGTACACACTTCTGACTTCCACAAAACATTATCACACTGTAGGCAAGGTACATTTGATACACAACCATACTGCATACTACAACGACTATCATTTGACCCAGACATTCATGACATCGCACTATGCCAATATATAATGGCAGAACTCACCAGTGGCGTGTGGGTCCTTGAAGGTGTCGATATCCCCCTGTGTGATGAGAGATCTTCCAGCTGTGAAATATGAAAAGAAAAGTGTGTTGGTATCAGACGTAAAATCACACGTGTCCTATTCATCATACAATTCATCACCATCACTGACAATGCTCCGTAACTGTACTTTTGCAGTTCATGTTGTCTACATGATTGGGTCATCTTTGCCTGCCATTCACACAAGATCTGTGAATGCTGAGTTGTGCCAAACCAGACAACAATGCAAGCAAACTTGCACAGACTACTTGTGTGATACATTCACAAGGCCCCATTACTACACGCAACATGATGTTATACATGCTCTGTGTACAATGGCATCGATGCAGATCGCACAAGGCTGTTTCACAAATGTTGGTAGTGTAGGACACTCTGGAGATGTCCTATTTCCTTTGAACTATTGTTTCTATCTCATCCATTGTCACACGGAGCCTATGTACAAGGGCAGCATACTTAACTTAGCAACACAAGGAGGAAGGCATTTGTATTGTATTGTATTGTATTGTAGGGGTTATTTATAGAGCGCACTGTGACCAAAAATGGTATCCTGGCGCTGAACTATTGTGTAAGATATAGCAGATGAAAAGCTAAGCAGCGGCCACTAGTGGGGAAATAACCAGGTCTTCAGTGCCTTCCTGAATTTTTGTAAATCAATTTGAGAACGTAGCACACAGGTCCCAGAAACAATGCCTTGGATTGTTTATGTACAGTCACCCTCCTGTACATGAACAACCTTTGCCCTGCACGTAGTATGGTGCAAGGGTGCCAGCGTTGGCAGTACAGTGCTAAGTGTTGCGCCCGCGCAGTGTGAAACACAAACCTTCACCCTATGCTTGTCAATATGATGCAGCGTTGTGTCTCTGATGTGGCAACGTTAGGCGTGAAGGCATGATCTCTCACGCCTCACTCTGCCACATTTTTGCACATGGACCCCAGTGTGTCCCACACAGCATTTTTGGCTATTCGTAAGAGTGTTCATATATAAATGTAGAGGTTGAACTTACCACACTGTAGGCCAATGATGACTCCCAGGTGGTCCAACAGATCACCCTCACGGCCCACACAATCCTGCCAGCGGTGCTTCCATTGGTGCACAGTCCTGTTGACACCAAAGACACGCTGCATCTGTGCCCTCACACGATCCCACCTGACCTTCCGCACATGGACGGGATATCCAGAGAGGATACGTCCCCCACTCTCCACCATCAAGGGCAGGTAAAATTTCACCAGCCAGAGAAAGCCCCCACAAAGCCCCCTCTGACATCCTGCCCTCCCTACCCACACCCACCATCTCCCAGCACACACCTAAACCCACTACTAAGAAAAATAAATGCCCAATATATGCCCCAACAACTAGTAATTAATTAAACTACCCCTTAGACAAACACCCAACAAGATTGAGCACAAGAGACAAAAAACACGTAATAACAAGTACACAACACTTCACGGAGACACTTTCAACAGGACACAGGACACAGCAATGCTCTCTCTATCTCAAATCTGCAGCACACACCACCAAACACCTCCAACACTCTCCACAATCACCAGCAATGTGCTCAAAAGAGAAAGTGAAAGTGCACAACACTCCTACAGTAAACAGGAAGCATGCAGACCTCACTTCCTGTGTGTTTGCGGCCCGGTTTTTGAATTTTGCAGTGAAAATCTGCACGCAGATTGGCTTAGGGGTAATATTTTGTATGGTTCAATGTGTCTAGCGATAGATTTTCCATCGCGAGTATGAAAAACCATCGCATTAACGTAAATGCGGCCAAATTTTTGCACACTACGTGCAAGTTGTTACACAGATGAACATTCTTAGATATAATTTCATTTCAGAACACAAATGACACCCAAAAAAACTTCTTTTACCCCAAATGACACTCTAAAATTCATAAATGACCCCAAATGACACCCACACATTCAGATTTTACCTCTAATGACACCCTAAAATTCATAAATGACCCCAAATGACACCCACACATTCAGATTTTACCCCAAATGACACCCTAAAATTCATAAATGACCCCAAATGACACCCACACATTCAGATTTTACCCCAAATGACACCCTAAAATTCAGAATTTACACCAAATGACACCCTACAAATCATCTCTCAAAACATGAGACATACCCACCATCAAATTACAATTGTACTATTCTTAGCACAAAATGTTTGACTTTCACTTGTCAGAGGGATGTACTTATGCAAAGGATAAACATGCACAAAGGGTATGTGTGTTGTGTGGTTTCATTGCACAAACTATGCCTAGGTGCATTTTTGTCAGATAAATGGGAAAGGACTCTCACATTGTGACGTGCTCAGGTGAAGAAATTGTTTATGATTCGGTTCCTTCGGGCAGTTCCTGCAGCAGATACTGTTGGGTGTGCTGCACTAGCCTCATCTTCTTCATCATCCTCAGCATCGTCCGGTGCATCTGGCACTTGAATCCATGGGGCATTGGTGCGTACACATATATTGTGCAACACACAACATGCTATGATTATCTTGCACACTATTTCCGGGCTGTACAACAGTCTGCCACCTGTGATGTCAAGGCAGCGGAAACGTGACTTTAGCACGCCAAAAGTGCGCTCCACAATGGCCCTGGTGCGTCCAAGGGACAAATTATACTGCCTCTGGGCCTGGGTGTTAGTGGCTTGGAGGGGTGTCATCAGCCATGGGGAGAGTGAATATCCTTGATCACCTGAAACATGTAATGGAGAGATGTGTCCATTAGTAGTTGTGCATGCTGTGTTTGCAGTGTTTATATTTTGTGTTGTGTGATTTGTACAACTTTGGATTTCAGGTTAGCCATGTGTAGCTTCAGACAATTGACCAGCATCAATGCAAATAACATTGCCTCACAGCAGCTCGTCCCTCCCCCCAGCCTATTTTATTGTGTGCGCTGCGCGGTTGCATCACTGACACTCCTACGGCGCACCAAAGGCAAGCCCGTCTGCACCTGTCCGCGAGACAAACACAAACAGCAGCAGGGACCCTGGGTCTCCTACCGTCTAGCGCTACAACTCACCCGCCCTCCTCGCAGTCAAACACAGGAGAACGTACAACTGCCAATAGGCCACACCAGACACGACTCACGTCCAGTTCCGCTGCTGCCGCTGCCGCAACACCTTCACCACCGCCCAACACCTGCACTTTCAGATCAAGACCTGCCACAAAGCAACACTCCGCGGCACCCTCGCCTGCAGAGCCCACAGAGGTCGGGAACGCTTCGTCCACACCTTCAACATCATCACACACCAAGCCATCTACTCCATGGACTACGTACTCATTTCAGATGTGAGCCTCAACCTCTCAAACCACAACAACTCCGAACCCATTACCCTCTGGCAATAACTCGCTAACATCGGACTGACACAACTCTTCACAACACTGACCCACAAGGCAGGGCACTCCCTTGACCCCATCTTCACATGTTGAAACTGCATCCACTTCATCCACACCACTCAACGCCCATGGAGTGACCACCAATGCGTACACTTCCTCATCGTGAAACCCCAGGCCACACTAAACCACAGCCCGCACCACACAAAGGTACTGGAGCTGAGTCACTGAGGAGCTGCTACACTCCACCATCAACAGCAACACCCACACTGCTGCAGCCAACACCAACGGTGCTGCCCGGGATTTCCACACATGTATCTCCAAATGCGCATACACACTTTCCACACTATGCAACTCCAACATATAGCGGGCAAGAAATGCCACCTCGGTCACCACAGACCTCCAAGATGACAGATGCATCTGCAGACGCCTGGAGTAGAACTGGAGCTACATGAAGGAACCCATTAGACATCACCACCTACAAGGACAACCAGCTCATACTCTCCCTCACCAAGGCACCCACATACACCAAACTGGGCATCCAGGAAGGATTGCAGCAGGTTGCAACATGGATGATCAACAGCTGGGTGGTGCTCTACACGGAGGAGACATAAGTCCTCATCCTCGTAACAACCCCATCAGCATGTGACAACACCTGGTGGGCCACCACCTTCAGCAGCCCCCCCCCATGACAACTCTAGGTACCTAGGCATTGTACTCGACTCCTCCCTCTCCATGAACCAACAGGTCTACGCAGTGGCCTGCAGCTGCTTCGACACCCTCTGCATCCTCCATGAGACTTTTACATGGATCCCCCCCAGTCAGGGAAGACAGTCACCCACGCAGTCATTACCATCAGGCTGGACTACGGAAACGCACTATATGCCCACATAGACGGGTCTGTCCTCTGCCAAGTCCAGACTGTACAGCACACCACCACCACACTCGGCCTTGTGTACATACTTTGCTCATAGGTCGAGTCCCTCCATCGCACATACTTGGATTCCCACCTCTCCCAGCATTTGCAAATGTGTGGCGGAGGGGCCATGCCTTTGGGGATGGTTTGTCTACAAGGCTAGCCCCAGTTACCATGATCACTTGTGTTGTTGTGTCTGGTAGGTGGGCATGTTGATTGACTTGTTGTATGTGAGATTGGTACGTGTGCATTCTCACATTTGTGAGTTCCATGATTGTGGAGTTGAGGTGTGTGGTGTGTTCAGTTAGTACTTACCAACAAGCAGTGCATTTCCATATGTGCCATCCTGAAACCGCTGGTTGATGATGGACTGGCGGAAGATGTAGGAATCATGCACACTCCCTGGGAACTTGGCTACGACATTGGCGAACCGGCCCCGGTGGTCCACTATTGCCTGCACATTGATGGACTGTGTGTGCTTTCTGTTGTGGTATATGTGTGCAGTGTCCGCAGGGGGCACAAGTAGGACATGTGTGCAGTCAATTGCCCCCAACACCTGCGGGAAGCCAGCTATGGCATAAGAGCCTTGCTTGGTCTCAAGCTGTTCCTGCGCAGTGTTGGGAAAGCGTAGGTGCTGGGGTATCAGTCTGATGATGCCATCCAAGACAGTTGGGAGGAACCTTGATAGGGCTGACTGTGAGACTCCACCAACTCTGGCAGTTGTTGGTTGGAAGGTACCAGAGGCCAACATGTGCAGCACAGCCAGCAGCTTTGTCTGCGGAGGGATGTTGGTTATCCGCTGTGTTGGTGCCTGCAGTCTGTGGGCTATCTGGGTCAGGATGCGGAGGATGGATGTCCTTTTGAGCCTGTAGTGGGCAATGACATCCTCTGGCGTTAGGTCTGTGAGTCTGAGGTATGTTCGATGGACCCGCTGTCTTCTTCGGCGCTGCCTCGGTGGTGGTCCTGGGGGAGGTGGCAGTGGTGGTGGTTGTTGTGGCCTTCTTGGTGCTCCGAGCTGCATGAGTAGTACCTCCATGGCATCAGTGGTTCTTCAGATGAGGCTCTGGGCTAGTCTCCCTTATGTACTGTTATTTTTCACCATTTTTAAGACCACCTTTTTTCTGGTCTTAAGTTCCAGCCGCTAACGGGCTTTAGCAGCTGTTTTTTTCACGTATCGCCGGTCTGGGCAATCGTTGAAAATATCGTGAAGTGGGGTTAGCGTGGGTTTTTGCACGGGAACGCCTAGATTGCATATCATTAGCGATAGTAATCGCTAACATCGTTGGCGATGCTGGAAGCGGCCGCTATTGCCAGAAAGCTGTCGCTAACGGCTGTTAGCGACAGCTTGTTAATACGGCAATATAAATATCGCCGCAGCAGAAAAGTGCCGCTAACGCGGCGTTAACTCGTTGTACATATGCCCCTCAGTTTTCTACCTCGGAATGAGATAAAGCCGAGTTTGCTTATGAGATGCAGGTCACGCTATGTGTCAGCAGCAAGCACTTGAAACACTTAGCCAGATTTCACAAGTTTTGCCCATGTGCATCAGAATTAATTCCGATGATTAAAACATACTTGCGAAGCGGAGGTCTGACACAGACATTTTAATAATTTAATGAGACAGATTTATCACATGATACCTTGCAATAAGTCACCGATGTATTCATTAGCATCTGTACTGAAATGTCTATTTCAAGTGAATTTGCGGGTTAAATATGAAAGAAGAGTCTAAATCCAGGTGCTCAGCATTTGACAGGTGCCAGTCACTGGCTGAGTGGAAAAATCACTCTTGGCTTGATTTTTGTTTTTACAAAAGACGAATGTAAATCTTAATATAGTGCTTCAATTAAAAGAAAGATGCTGCGCAAAACATTTTCAGCACATCTTTTGAAGTCCAAAAAACAGGACATAAGCTAGACAGCTTCATGTAAAAGAAACAGATTTTTATTCTGATGCATATTGTTTCTCTCCCTTGTGAGAGCTGCTTATTTTTTGTTTGTTTGTTTGTAAAAAGACAATATGAATATACCTATATATCTGTGTACTGTAATGGAGCTTTTTGGGAAGAGCTGTTTACCTTTATTAATGTCTCCTGTTCTGAACTTCTGAAGATAATGGAGTGGTAAGAGCATAGGTGTGTCTAGAGGAAGAGAGGTTCATTGACAGTGATGGCTTATTCCTATGGGTGTGTGGGTAAAGCCCTACAGTCAAAACAGGCATCCCCATATCAAAATGAAGAATGTGTTACTCTGAGGAGCTGGAGTGCACGGCAGCGCCCTCTGCAAACTGGGGAGTGCATAGCCTCAGTGCCTTCAGTGCCCTGAACATTGTTATGGCTGACTGGAAGAGGAGAAAAAGAACCGCCTCAATGAAATCAAGGGATGTATCAGGTGTTCTTTGCCATAATGGACCTTTCCTGTTAAGGGCATATACAGGAATAATGAGAGGAGGCACTTCTTTGTAACCCTTATTTTAAGTAGAAGGATACCTTCATTTTACAAATCCTCATGAGGCTACCACCCATACTCTTTGTATTCTAATGGCAAAGTGTAACAGAAGAAGGACAATAGCCCATAATGCCTCAACGTGGAGAGACAGGCGTTTACTCAAACTCTAGAGTCAACCCAATTAATTGGAATGTTTTATTGCTTTATAGCATAATTGCTCATATTCATTTGTATAAATACCAGAGAGCTGCCTAGAGGTGAGGGGGCCCCAGAAATAATGGTAAGTGCCAAGCCAGAGCAGAGCCAGGGATCCGGATTGACTCTAATAGCCAAAACACAACCGAAGCTAAGAAAAAATACCTTTTGATAACCTTCTCATTGTCTCTCATTCTTCCTCCATGCCATTACCTGTTTTGTCCTTCTGTTTCTCCCTTTTTCCATCTCTTTCTGTCTCTTGCTGTCCCCGACACCCTCTCTGTGGTTTACCCTATTTCTCTTTCTGTTTTTCTCACTCTCTCCTCTGGTTCTGCCTCCACTTTTTCTCACCCTTATCTTCTTACTTCATCCTCTTCCATGTCTCCCTATATCTTTCTATTGTACTCTGTCTCACTTTCTTTACCTCACTTTATCTTTCTTAGACCTATGCCTCACTACTTCTCTCTTATTCCCCACCATTCTACTCTCATTCTGTTTCTCACAATCTCTTACCTGCTTTCACTCCCTCCCTCCCTACCAGTCCAATATCGCCAATTCTTTTTTCACTGCCCTCCCCTCTCTCTCTGCTCACTATCACATTGTTCTCAAGTCCCACTGGCTGCAGGAGAGGAGGTGCAGGCCAGCATCACAGGCTTTTTGGATGTTACTTGTGGAAGTGTAAATAGCCAGCGGCGCTGAGCAGCCCCATCTCTGTTGGTCCCAAGGGGGTTTGAATGATGATGTGATTAAACTAATCTTTCATGTTGGGCTAATTTATTTATTTTTTATTTGTTTTTTAAGAAGATCTTCCATATTCACATGCCCACGACAGTGTGCCAACTTCCCCATCCACTCACAGCGTAGTGCTGTTCCACCACTATTCATCTGCACAGTGGTGGTCACCCAATTACCACTGCCATGGGTGACCCTCACACATATAGAATTCTAGGTGGGTAACAGTAAATTACAGGGATATTTTTCACAGAGGGATTCTGAGTGACATCAGAGACAGCAAGAGAGAGGTTTGAGTTGTCCATGATGTCACTCAGAACCCGAGGTGAAAAACATCCCCATAATTCACTTTTTACCTATCTATATTTTTATGTTATATATGGCCCACAAAATTATCTGCCCCTGCCCTTAACTGCTACGCTGTGGCAAAGGAGTAATGGGGAAGTCATATATAACATGGCCTTTGTTATGTATCCCTATGCCAAAGGTAAAAAAAATAAACCTTCCTTCCATCCTTAACCAACCCCCACCACTTTTCCTGCCTCTCTTCCTCTTCATGCAGCTGTGCTTTCTGCTTTCAGTCAAAGCAGTCAAGCAACACTGCACTGACAGGCTCCTAGGGAGCCCTGTCAGCATGGCCTGGAAGGCCTGTGTGGTGTCACAACAGTGGGTAACCAGTTTAGTTATGAACTGCTGCAATGTTATAGCAGTGGATTATGATATTCAGAAACTGAAATAAATGATAGAGGCTCTCAATGAGAGCCATACATAATGTACAGAATTATAAATGGGTAACAGTGAATTACGGGGATATTTTTCAGTGATGTCAAATAGACAACAAGAGCGAAGCTCAAGCTGCCTATGATGTTACTCAGAAGCCTGAGGTGAAAAACATCCCCATAATTCACTTTTTACCCATCTATAGTTTTATTGCCCCCAAAATCATCTTCCCCTGCTTTAAACTGCGAGCAGGGACAGAGAAGTAATGCGGAGCCATACATAACATGCTCTTTCCTCCCTGTCCCAAATGTAAAAAATTAATACCTTACCTGCCATCCTTAAGCAGCCCCCACCACCTTCCCTGCCTTCCGTCTCACTCCCGCAGCTGTGCTTTCTGATTTTAGTGAAAGCAGACAAGCCGCACTGCACAAACAGGCTCTCAAGGACACTGGCAGCATGATGTGGAAGGCCTTTATGATGTAGCGACAATGGGTAATGAGTTTTGTTATCAACTGTTGCTACATCGTGGAAGTGAGTTATGATGCTTGGAAACAGAAATTAACACTAGTGGCTCTTTACCAGGGCCATACCTAACTCATTCACTATTTACAGAGTCCCTTCCCTTATTCAGCATGTGCCCTGTGCCTCTCCCCACTTGTGCAACAGTGCCTCTCGCTAACTCTCTACTCCAAAATGCTTTATCCTTACTAACTTCCTACCCCAGTCACTCTGCAAAGCCCTCTCCCTCTCTCACTGCCTGGTCAGTGCTTTTAGATAAAGCCAGGCAGGGTGTGTTATAGTCAGTTTTAGGTTCGGCCTTGGTATCTTGTATTTGTTTTTATCTTTAACATGCAGCTGTACTTGGGAATGTGCACAAGGAGGTTATGTGTGACTGTTCTCAACTCTTTTTATGTTTTTTATTTCAGGATATAAACATTGCTCCCTGGCAGTATGAACTTACCAGACCGCCAGTCCCAACACTTCCGTCAAGGTAAGCACAATAATAATGTTTTTTTCCCAAATATTTCATTGTAAATGACACGTGACACTAACTATCCCAGTGATATATTGTGGTAGACGCAGTCTAGCATGAGTCCGGTGGTGCCTTTAGTTCAGGCCTGTGTTTACAAAAGTTTGCAGTGTTCAGTGTTTCGTAGCTATTATGAATCATCCTACCGGGCTATTCTTTCAACACGGGCAGTGGTGTAACGCAAAATGATGCCCCCCCTTCTGCAGAATGTAATGAGGGACCCCTGAGTCTCACATATTTCACAGATGTTCATTGGCCTTTGGGCTGAATGCCCCCATGAAGAGTTGGAGACTCCTAGAGGTGATGCCCCGCCCTGGGCTGCAGGGGCTGTAGGAGCCTTTGTTACTCCTGGTTGTATGACGTTACAATGCAGGCGTTTACCATGCATGCCTTTCCCATGCATTTTTTACAATGCATGCATTTACCACACATCTGCCTTTACCACGCTACCTTTACCACACAGATAATTGTAAATAAATTAAGTGAAATACATATTACCGTCGCCAGTAGGTAGTTATAGGTAGAACCATGTATCCATAGGAAAAGCGTTTTTTGACTTGCCTATATCTTTGGCAACGCTTGACGAATCTTCTCAAAATATTTTTTAAAAAGTGTGCCGGTGATTCTTGTTGCCATTACATACTAATGGGCTTAGCCTTAAAGCCGAAGGACCTGGGTATAGTGCGATACATAGATAAAAAAATGGTCCAAATGGACAATACGGATAAATTGACTCAATTAATGTATTCTGCCACAATTCAATCACATCAATCCACAAGAAATAGATAGATCTCATTTCTCAGAAGGGAAGAGTAAACACAAAAATACATCACAAAAAAGAAAAGCAAACTAGATGCAAAACATTCAGATTGTATTGAAAGTCAATAGTATATATACATTATTTACATACAAATGGTTGCTCCATTCAGTACAACAAAGTGCTCAGAAAGAGTGCGCGTGTAGAGATTAAAGAACAAAAAAGGAGAAGGAAAAACCTATAACATAATCAATCTTTTCTGAAACAGAGCCTGTCTGTATATCCATTCAAACCATTCGATTCTGTTCCACTCTTAAGAGGTAATTGCTTGAGTCAATTTTGCCTCCCTATGGACTGTGTATTCAATCTAGGCTGTAGAAACAGGGAATTGTTGAGGTTTCTACCTGGAGAAAGGGACAGAAGGCCAGTTAGGACCTTAAACACGAGTCTTCATCCAGACAAGGTAAACAATAAAAAGGGTGAAACCTGGAGTCATACAGCCTCCAGTATGGGGACAGATGAATGAATTCTAACGAAGGCCAACCGGCTCCTCCTCTGAAGGGAAACTCCTATCTCTTACATACCGAGTCTCCAAAGTACTGGAAAGCGACCTTAAGTGAATGAATCATGATCCACATAAACAACCAGAACTATTCTATTTATTTGAAGGTGGGAGAGCCCCTCTTGAATGCATTAATTGATCGGCTCTCTCATGCTACAAAGTATCAAAGGCTCCCTCTCAGCTGCACTGTTTGAAGATCTCATTGGGGTAAACAGAAGTGACAAGAGACGGTTCTTATTGTGGGCCAGCAGCAGGCTGGCACCATGGTCTCTACGGCGGACCAGCCCCCGTTAATCAGGAGCGATCTGTGCAGGGCCCTCATGATGGAGGATTCTGGGGCCGAGGAGGTGCGAGCGTGCGTGCAGCAGTGTGTGCGTGTATACGGAAAGCTTGAGTGGTGTGTGTGTGTGTGTATGTGCAGTCTGCGGGCATGTGTAGAGGGACTGGAATATGCAGGCTGTGTGAGCATATATGCAGGGCGTGTGCAGGAGTTTCTAGAGCAGTGATTGTGATCTGTGAATGAGGTGCAGTTGTGTCCAAAGTTAGCGTGCCTGTGTGTGCAACTTTGTGTGTGACCATGTACAATGTGCATTTTAAGTGCTGTGTGTGTTAGGAAAGGGTGTCTAAGATGCATGAATTGTCTAGTCTGTGTGTGTGTGTGTGTGTTTATGTGTGTACGCACAGTGTGTGTGTGTGTGCATGTGCGCAGCAAGCATTGCAAAACAGGGTGGGCTGGGGTGTGGGAAACCAGTACAGCTGCAATGCAGCACTGCAATGCAAATATGTGCAACTATGAAGTGCAGAATTAACAGGGCTGCAGGGTAAAATTTGCTTTGTATCAGTGCAGACCATGCAGATCTGTAGCACCAACAGAAGAAGCTACATATTGCTAAGTGTGCAGTTGCATTGAAGTAAATATGTACCTGCAGTGCAGAACATGCCATGCTGAAGTGCAGTGGCATGCTGGGCTGCAGCGTATTAACGTCCAGAGCTGGGGTTGTAGAAATGTTTAAAGTGGACATGCGGCACGTTCAGAACTCCAGTGAAGAATGTAAGAGAGTGCGGCTGGAGCTGCCGCAAACTGGGGACCAGTTTCGAGTCTTGGCAGTGGCTCAATTTCTGTGCAAATGAGAAGGTCCCCATGCCAAAGAAATGTAAATAGTGCTCATGTAAAGTGCTTCAATACCTTCGGCTTGAGTCCGCGCTATATAAAACTGCAAAAAAATTAAATAAAAATATTTGCAGAGCAGCAGTGCAGTATGTACGGCACTGCCGTGCAAGTTCGTGCACATCTGTAGTGCGTGGGTATGCACAGATGTTAATGGTGCATACCTGTAGCTGAAAACACCCAGAGCAGAAACATGCAAAACTGTAGTGTAAAAACCTGGAGCTCACAGGTGGTGCCTGCGCTATGTTCTAAGCGCATGCAATATTGCATAATATATTTCTTATGTATAGACAGCAAAAAATATTCGCACAAAAATAGTTAACTTTATGACCTATCCCTGAAAAGGAATTTCAACGTGTAGCGAAAGCTGGCTTAAACAGCAGCCCCCAGGGGTCCAGGCCCAGACTGTGCAGTGAACCCACTTGTGTGCAAGCTCTGTGAACACAGTGTAGTTTGTTCAACATGCTGGCACATTAGCTTCCTGACTCTACGGTGACGTCACTCTGCAGTTCACTCTGAAAAGTGGCTGGCTGCCGGAGAGGCGTTAGCTACACAAATAGTGCATATTGAATATAACGTATAAACTCAAATTACGGAAATTCCATACACTACGGGCAAGTAAAGATTTAGATCCCACCGAAATAATGAATAATAGCCCACCTATATTTACAGCAGGAGATGTGAGTTTATTTCAGGACCTTAGAGACCTCCAGAATGAATAAACTGCTACTATTACACCACTGGGCCTTGAGGCAATCAACATCAGTGGGACGGACAAAACTCCATTTAAGCCAAAGTCCATTTTTCAACCGATTAAGCTACACGACAACTTGGATGTTTATCATGAACAAGTCACGAAGGAACTGAAGTACCTGTATAAATCAATTAACAGCGAGAGGTACAAAACAAGCCAGCATAATCATCGCTATATTCAACTCATGAAAAAGTTACAGAACAATGACAACCTCGTAATAAGACAATTTGACAAGGGAGGAAACGTTGTTCTGTGGCCCCGAGAACTATACATGACAGAGGCCCTGTCTCAATTGTGTGACACTGAATGCTACAGAAAAAGTAATATCCATATTGTTAAATCTGCATGGAATGACTATTATCTTAAACTGGTGGCATGGAAAAGTGGGGGGCTTCTCAGTGATGATGAATATCGTTTCCTTAAGAAAGAACATCCAGTCATCCCTGAGTTATATCTAATTCCCAAAATACATAATAACCAAACAGACCCGCCTGGTAGGCCAATAATCTCGGCCATCAATAGCTTGATGGAGAACACATTGAGATACATAGATTATTTCCTACAGGATTGGGTTAAAGGGTTACCTTCCTATTTACAAGACACTTCAGATTTCCTACGGAAGATTAGTGAAATTGCTTGGAGTCCAGACTTATTGTTGATAACTATGGATGTAACCTCATTATATACATCCATTCGCCACCAAGATGGCATCAAAGCAATTATGCATTATTTGAATCGCAGACCTGCATACTTATATATGCATAATAAGATGCTGATTGAGATGGTTACAACTTGTTTGGAACAAAACTTTTTCCTTTTTGACAACCAAATATACCAGCAGACCAGGGGAGTTGCCATGGGGGCCTGCTTTTCTCCCAGTTATGCTTGTTTGCATGGGAATGTGGGAAGAGTGGGCCCTCAATGGCAAATTCAAAAGCACGATTGAACAGCATGTGCCCCTGTTGCTGCGGTATATCGATGATCTGTTCTTTATTTGGAAAGGCTCTGAGTCGCAGGCCCTCAAGTTTATTGAACAGATCAATGACAACAGCCTTAATCTCCATTTCTCAGCTAACATTAGTAAGAATTCGGTCTATTTTTTAGATGTAGAAGTCTACATTAAAGATGGAAATATAGCTACCAAATTATTCCGAAAGCCAACTGCTGGCAATACCTTGCTGCATGCCTCGAGCCAACACCCATGGCATCTAATTGAAAGTATCCCCTACGGGGAGATGCTTCGGGTCAAACGTATTTGCAGCAGCGAGGATGATTGCCGCGCAGCACAACAAGCAAGTAAACAACGCTTTTTGGAAAGTGGCTATTCATCAGACGCTATAGACAGGGCTATGAACAAAACCATGTCAATTACCAGAATACAGGCCCTCACAACTAAAATCAAGCAACAAGTTCCAACCATAGACCAGTTAGATCAACCTTGTAGAATCATCCTAACTTACAACAGGCAAATTCAATCTCTTAGGAGGATACTAAACAAGAATTGGAACTTGGTACGTAGTGATCCAGTTCTGGGTGAACATCAACCGAAGAAACCACAGATTACGTTTAGAAGGGCTAGATCTATGGGCCAGAGCCTTGTGAGGAATAGTCCGGAAACTAGACCCCCTACCAATTGGCTAACCTCTCATAAGGGTTTCACCAAATGCCCTACTTGCAAAGCTTGCAAATATGCACAGAACATGACAAGTGTTCCAAGCCCTTTTAGACCAGATCCAGTAATGATTGGCAAAAGACTAACTTGCAAAACCGAGTATGCGGTCTATGTGCTGGAGTGTCCTTGCAACTTAAGATACATAGGCAGTACTAAATTGCCAGTACACAAAAGGATACTCCAGCACATAAGAGCAATTACCAATAAGGATCAAGCGTACCCGGTGGCCAGACACTTCGAGGAAAGCCACCAGAACAACCTGGCAGATCTGCGATACTATGTCATTGATTCAATTCCCCCTTTATGAAGGGGAGGTAATCGTGAAGCCCAATTGCGACTCCTTGAAACAAGATATATATTAGAACTAGACACTAAGATACCCACTGGGCTGAACGCCAGTGAGGACCTGTTTACCTGTTTATAGGATATCCATCTGGACCACCGTTTCATTCGTTTTGCTTGTCCAACATCAGTATTAATGTCTTTCCTTACCCTGATGCAATAGCACAGATGGCAATAGTTTCCCTTGCAACTTCCTATAGTCATTCTTGAATCATTTCGCAAACCCTTTTTCTGAAAAGAACTACGTAAATAATTGCATATTTTAAGGCACATAGCACTTTATTGGAACCTTCAGGTCCAAGTGGTGGCACGTTTTATATTTCACACAGTACACTTTATTTTTGACTAGCTTTACATGAAATATGTATTCTGCCCACTTGGGCTTCATTGTTTGCACATTGCGTTTTTTGCACAAAGAGGAAATCCAGAGTCATTATTTTATGAATGATTTTAGCTCAGTCCCTTTGTTTTAATGTGCTTAATTTTAACATCAAAGGCTTATTATTTTCTCACTTTCTATTTTAGAAAGTACGAGAAGGTTTAACAATTGCTTGTGTAGAGGATTAAGTCTCACACAGAATGAGTTACAATGTTAAACAAGATAATGATCCGTTAAGAAATAATATGACACGTGTTCATTAAGGTTTTACTTGAATGAATGTTAAATTAATTGTTTTTATATTTATTCAAAGCCATATTTTACATTTATGTTTTTATGCGAACCGAATTATGCCTGTTTTGCACATTTAAGATGTTAGACTTGACGCTGTGCGGTGACTCGAATACTTTTGAGTACTTAGAGTGGTCATATGGTTAACACGTCACTATTGCACTGGCACTTTAAATAAGGGTGGTAACATTTGCAACGCATCATGTGATCAAGGCCCAGGTGGGGCTGAAACTCGTCATGGCGGAGATGCAGGGCAAAAGGAAATAAAACTTACTTTGCACAAGGAACTTTGGGTCCGCGTTCGTCTGTCCTTGGCAGTGGATACTTCAAAGACGAAGACAGTGATGGATTGAATATAACGTGTGCACCTTTCATTCAGATACTCAGAAGATTATAGTGCCTTGTATTCAGTGGATTCAGTCTATCGAGCACAGGTTGTAAGGTAATTTGGGCCTAGCTGTCCTTCAGAGAACATGCTGTGTCCCATAAGGAATAGAGCTTTTCAGATAGAGGTGGGTGATAGGCTGTATTCATGTCTGCATCAAAGACCTCAGGGCGCTTTTTAATTTAAAGTTGTTGAGAAAGTTCACCGGAAGCAGCCGAGGCCTGGCTGAGTGTGGGTCGTGTCCACCTGGGAGAAACCCATTTAAAGGTGAAATGCATGGAGTGAGGAGGAAAAAAGGCAAATGTGCACAGTGGAGGGCTGCGTTTAGGGGGTTTGTATTCGGCTTAGTAAATGTTTTGAAATGAACTTATATTGGTTTTTTTGGGGAGTGGGACATGGACTGTCAATCTTCAAACCAAACATGTGCATACCAACCCCCACAGCATTCTCTCTCTCTCTGTCTGTCACATTCTACATGCCTCTACGAGCGTGAGCACCTCTTCAGGACAGACATGATAAAAGTGCTCCATTTTTCACATCTGATACATTGAAGTCTTGAGCTGTTTACATTAGTTAACAGATAGTACTGGGTGCAGTTTGTGTCCATCGAGCATTCAAAGCTACAGTTTATAATCTCGGTCAGAAACGAGCAGAAAGAGGCAAAATAATTAGCAGAAAGAGCAGAGAAGAGGCAGAAAAAGAGCAGAAAGAGGCAAGATAAGGGGTAGAAACTAGCAGAAAGAGGCAAAATGAAGGTCAGAAACAAGCAGAAAGAGGCAGAAAGAGGCAAGATGAAGGTCAGAAACAAGCAGAAAGAGGCAAAATAACAGGCAGAATGAGCAGAAAGGCAGAGTAGAGGGCAGGAGAGAGCAGCAAAGAGGCAGAAAAATGGGCCGAAAACAAGCAGAGGAGGCACCCTATGTGCCCCCTCCTTCTTTGTAACATGCACACACTCATAGACCCACTCATAAGGTCACTCACCCACTCACAGGTCTACTCATACATATACTCACCCACTCATATACCCACTCACACATTCGAGCACCTACTCACAGACCCACTCAGAGATTCATGCACCCACTGACAGACCCACTCAGACACTCAGCCATCTACTCACAGATCCATTCAGGCACTCATGCACCCACTCACAGACCCACTGAGAGACCCACACACACACACTCACAGACCCACTCAGAGACACAAACAGCTACTCACAGGCCCACCCAGACACTCATGCACCCATTCGCAGACCTACTCATGCACTCATGCACCCAGTCACAGACCCACTCAGACACTCACCCAGCAACTCACAGACCCATTCAGACACTCACACACCCACTCATACAGCCATGTACACACCCATACCGTCTCTCACACACACACTCACAGACCCATGCAGACACTCATACACCCACAAAAACACTTGCACATCCACTAAGAGACCCATACAGCCATTCATACACTCACTCACCTACCTACACAGCCACTCACATATCCACTCTCAAACGTTACAGGTTACAGTTAGGAAATAAAATGTAAAAAAACAAAGGTTACAGGGACTAATAGTGGCGAAAATAGATTTTGAAAAACCATAGAAATTGTCTGAAAAAAACAAAGGTTACTGGGACGTTATAGCTAGGAAATAGAATTTAAAAAAAAACCTTAGAAATTCACTGAAAAAGCCAAAGGTTAAAGTGACGTTATAGCTAGGCTTCGATTTCACTCGTACAAAACCAGTGAAATTCAGCAGTTATAATTACCTGAGCTAACTATAACTTACGCGCCAGCAATGCACTGCTTATGACCTCACATATTACATCCCTCATGACATGGTCAGTGACATCACTGATGATATCACTGATGACATATTCCACAATACCACTCACACACCCACTCACATCTCACACAACCTTTCACACACCCACTGACACACCCATACAACCACTCACACACCCACTTATTCACACACACAGCCACTCACTCACCCCAACAGTTACTCAAATAGCCACTCACTCCTCCATACAGCCACTCACACAACCAGTCACTCACCCATACAGCCTCTCAACAGAGCCGCTCACACACCCACTTACTTATCCATATAAGCACTCACATGTCTACTCACTCACCCATTCAGACACTCATACAGTCACTCTCAATACAGCCACTCCCACTCAGTCAATCAAACACCCACTGAAACAGCCACTCACTCACACATACAACCACTCACATACCCATTCACTCACCCATAGAGCCACTCACACAGCCACAGACACACCCATACAGCCACTCATACAGCCACTCACTCACCAATGCAGCTACTTAAACAGTCACTCACTCACCATACAGCTACTCACACACCCACTTATTCACCCATACAGGTACTCACACACCCACTTATCTACCCATACAGCCACTCACTCACATACCTACTCACACACTCATACAGCCACTCAGACACCCACTCCCACACGGTAAAAATACTTCTTTCTTCCGCTGCCACAGAAACAGCTCCTACTCCCACGATAGATCTTTGTCAAGATCTCTCCAATTTTTTTGTTATGAGAAAGTCTAAAACCTTTTGAACCAATTTTCTGTCTCCACTTCTTCTGTCATGACCATTCTGGTCTCTATTTCTTTGGACCCTTTTCTTATGAGGTTTAACCCCATTTCCTTGGCTGATTCCGCGATGGAACTAGCTGGGTGTAAATCAGGATCACCATTAGACTCCTGCCCTCCTGCCTTCTTAAAGCTGGCGACTAAGGTGGTAAATCCCATCATAGACATGTTGATGAATAAATCTTTGGAACTGGGTGAGGTTCCACTTTGATGGAAACATGCTCTGCCATCAGCAGATCCTAAGGTTCTTAGCCACTTTAGACCCATTTCTCTCCTTTCCATGGTAGCTAAACCTTTAGAAAAAGGGTCAATAAACAGTTGTCTTATTTCCTAAAATCTAATTCTCTTCTGCATGATTCACTATTAGGTTTAGCTCTTAGTCCACTCTGTTAGAGATATCTGAATTTATTAAGGAAACATTAGATTAGGGCTCACCTGTTTTGCTCATGCTGTTGGATTTCACTTCTGCCTTTGACACTGTTTCCCATGCTACCTTACTTGATAGAATTGAAAGAATTTGTATCAGAGGCCATGCTTTGAATTGGCTGAAGTCCTTTCTATTGGATTGCTCCCGAGCTTTTTTTCTTCCCCCTTTTACCTCTTCTTCCAAACCACTGGTATGTGGTATCCCCCAGGGCTCAGCATTTAGCCAGACTCTTTTTAATATCTATCTGGAGCCTCTTGCCAAACAGGTGGAAACATGGGGGTGCTCTCTTATGCTAATGACACCCTGCTCTTTCTTCCTTCCTGGAACATACACCTTCATCTCTTAGTTCTTTTAAGCGGTGTCCGAAAGATGTGGTAGCCTGGATGGAAGAAAGTTATCTGAAACTTAACTCAGATAAAACTGAGGTTCTTTTCTTTGGTGCTAAGCATGCCCCAGATGCTAGCTTGTGGTGGCCTCCTGAGATAGGAGCTCCCCCGTCCCCTACTCCGTTGGCCTGAAACCGGGGGCTAAATTTTGATTTGCAGTTTACTTTTGAACACCAAGTCAGATCTCTCTCTGCTTCTTGTTTTGCCATTTTGAGATTCCTTAGAAGAATGTTCCACCTCATTCTGATGGACTCACGAAAAACGGTCATCCACGCCTTGGTTACAGCTAAATTGGACTACGCCAACTGTCTCTATGTAGGCCTTCCGACCTTCCATCTGCAACGGCTTCAATTCATCCAGAATGCTGCTGCTCGCCTCATTCTGAAGATTCCTCTCTTTTTTCGATCTCTTCTCATTTACGACATCTTCACTGGTTTCCTTTGACCATGAGAATCCAGTTTAAAACTCTTTCTCTAGTCTTCAGAGCCTACAATCACAAGAGCCCTCTATATCTATATATATATATATATTTCTATGGCATGGACAGATCATTTTCTCGTCCCTTTTTCAATCTGCTGGCAAGGGAAGCCGGCCCAAAAGAGTTCCATGCCAATATTAAAACGACCTTGGCATAAGTTGGACATCAATAAATTCTCAGAGTCATTAATAAGGCACAAACCTCAGATTCCATCGAATATAGATTCTGCCACCTTGCTTTTTCACGATTGGCTATCTTTTACTCTGGACAGCTGTATTCCTGCCAAACTTTGCTCGATTAAAAGGAAAGAGAAATCCAATCCCTGGTTTAGTGAACTTCTGAGTAAGGCCAAAACAAAATGTAAACAACTAGAACGGGTTTGGAGACGTGCTTACGACACGGAAGCTAAAATCAACTATCGTAAGTCAATTAAGACTTACCATAAATTAGTCCGGAAAGCTAGAGCAGAGTATATTGCCAATAAAATCTTGGAGAGTACCAACCCCTCAAAAACGATCTTTTCTCTCCTTAAGGCTATGAAAGGCTCTGACTTGAAAGCTGACTCGCCCATCACTTCCAACACTCAATGTGATGAGCTGGCCAGACATTTTGTGTATAAGGTAGATAAAATCTATAAAAGCTTTACTCCAATTGCCAACCTCGATGGGGGGAACGCTTTGAAGACAGAGAATCCAACGGGGGAAGTAATACACTCTGTTCCTTCCCTCTACTATCCCTTTCAGAGACTGAGGGGCTGATTCCGATTCAGGCCGGAAATCTCCCCGACCGAGCCGGACCCGGAGAGATTTCCGACCGAATCGGACCCTAGCAGTCCGACCGAACGAGTACGATGCGTTTGCATGCAATCGGACTCGATTCGGTCGGACTCCCATTGAAGTCAATGGGAGCCGGTCGTACAACGCGTACGCGGGCTCCCATTGACTCAATGGGTGCGAGGCGAACAAGGGCGCCCCCTACAGCGGGTATGCGTCGAAGTGACTCGCGCCGTACATGCACAGGTAGGGGGGACCCATGGGTCCCCCCTGTGTGCGACTCGCGCGGCTACGCATACAGGGGGGTCCGACACAGACCCCCAAAGTGCGGCTCCGACTGCTTTTTGGAGCCGGACTGCGCGAGTCGGTCGGACTGCTCGAGGCGCGCATCATACTTACCCGGCCGGGGAACGTCTCCATTGCGCGGTGCGAGTCGTGTCCGTGCGAGTCGGTCAGTGCGGTTGGGTCCCGCGAACGAGTCGGTCGGAGATTTCGCGAGCGCTCGCATCGTACTCGCTCGCCCGGACGCACGTCCGAATCGGTCGGGAAAGAGGGCTCCGAATCGGATCCGGTTAAGCCGAATCCGATTCGGAGCCCTACCGGCCGAGATCGGAATCGGCCCCTGAATCTTTATGTGGGAAGATTAAATCCGGTTCCCCAGTTGACCCTCTGAAACCAGCTCTGTTTCGCCAATTGCTTAATGTCATCTCACCAGTGGCCCAAGAAGTGATCAATTTGTCTCTGTCCTCAGCGTCTCTACCATCAGCTTGGAAACATGCTAAAGTTATCCCTCTTCTTAAGAAACCATCTTTGGAACCGTCTGATCTGGGAAATTATCGCCCCATTTCTCAGCTCCCTTTTCTAGCTAAAGCCACAGAATCTCATGTAAACACCATTCTTACAAAGTTTGTAGAACAAAACGAAATTCTGGATGCCTCACAAAACGGTTTCAGGTCCCGCCACAGTACTGAATCTGCTCTGTTGGCGGTGACCGTAGAAATCCGTGGCAGTCTGGATGAGGGAAGTTCGGCGGCCTTGATTCTTCTTGACTTAAGTGCAGCGTTCGACACAGTATCACATGAGATATTATTGTGTAGGCTTGAGGAGATTTGGATCGGGGGCTTGGCTTTGACTTGGTTTCGCTCATTTTTGGAGGGTAGAACCTTCCAGGTCACTGTGCCACCTTTCCATTCTCAGGATTATGCTATTAAATACGGGGTGCCTCAGGGTTCGATCCCGAGCCCCTTGCTTTTTAATATCTATGTACAACCTCTGGCAGTGGTAGCTAGGAGCAGGGGGCTGTCATTGGTGTCATACGCTGATGACACCCAATTGGTCATTGCTTTTTCCAAGAAATGTAAATCTAACCTTGTTAAATTCAAGGATGCTATGCTGGCAATTGGCAATTGGATGACAGCTAACTGCTTGCAGTTAAATGTAAGCAAGTCAGAAATTCTTTTACTGGGGAGAGACAGTGATTTGTGGTCTGAACAGTGGTGGCCGGTTGAACTTAAACCAGCTCCTATACCAAAGGAGGCGGTCAGGAATCTGGGCTTCTGCATTGATAGAAGTCTGTCCTTTGATACCCAATCCAAGTCGGTCGCAGGGACCTGCTTCGGGCTGCTGAGAGGTCTGAAACCTCTGTTGGGTTTCTTTGATCCCACTGTTCGTCAGACCATCTTACAGGCAACGATTTTGTCCAGACTGGACTACGGAATCTCTTTATATTTGGGTGCCAGCAGGTCTTGTACTCTGCGGCACCAGCGAATACAAAACGCGGCAGCCCAGACTTTGCTGGCACTTCCTAAATCATGTTCCGTGTCTAGGTCTCTTTCCAGGCTACACTGGTTGCCGGTGGAAAGAAGAATTCAGTTTAAAACTCTTTGTGTTGCTCACAAAATTTTGAATCATCGAGCTCCTAATGTGCTAGCCAACATGTTAGTGCCTTATACCCCAAGTCGACTTCTTTGTTCCGCGGATAAAAAGCTGGTCTGTATTCCTCGTGTTTACAGAGCCAGAGTGGGTGGCCGCTCTTTTAAGGTGTTGGTGGCTAAACTTTGGAATTCCCTTCCTTCTGCGATTAGAGGACTTCAGAACCATTTTGAGTTCCGTAAAGCCATAAAGACCTGGCTCTTTTCTGGGTAATTCCTTTTGCACTTGTCTGTATCTGCTTGAACGTTTACCTGGGTAGCGCTGGGACGCCCCGTTGCTGGGGCAAGTATGCGCTGTATAAAATCAGTAAATAAATAAATATCTCTTTTTATAAATGCCTATTTAATTAATTCTCATTTGTTAAAAATAATACTATATTACATTATTTAAAATACAATGAATGCTCAATTATTAATTAAGTACCTCATTTAAAAGCAAATATACAATAAAATATATAAATTAAGCATATCCTTTTTTTAAAATATATATTTAGAGATTCATAAACTATATGAATATTTAAAAAGAATATTAATCAATAAACTTAAGATAAAATTGTTACTAAAAATGTAAATATAATTATTAATTGAGTATTAATTATTTACTTCATTTAAAAAAATAATCATTAACATTAAGAAATAAAGCATATCATTTAAAAAAAAATACATTTTGTCATTCCTACACTATATGAATAATAATATAATAATATTTTATTTAATAAACTTAACTTAAAAATATTACTAAATAATAAAAATAATACTCAAATATTAATTAAGTACATAGGGGTCCATTACGATGTCGGGCGGAAGCACAACCGCCGTGCTGTCGGAGGCAAAAACCGCTAGTTACCGTCCGCCAGCAACGGCCCACACGCCTGCAAAATTAGGATGTGAAAAGTCAGGCAAACACCGCCCGCAAGCCTGCGGCGCCGCCCGCCATCAAAGTGCGCCCGTCTACGTAGCGGCACGAGCCAATGGAGACACACCGTCCGACGAAATGACGTACCGCCCGGCGTACAAATTACGATGCCACAACCAAACAGCCCCACCGGCAAAGAGACACTGCACGAGATACCAGGGCGGAAACCCGACTCTTCAATACGGAGACTAAAAAGGCGGCCCACCCAGAGATGAATCCTGCACTCCAGGCCATCCCCATGCTCTACCTGATGCACCACCTAGGAGTGAACGCACCACGACGACGCAGGTAGGCAGACACACAACAAGGGTACGAAAACACTGCACACAGTGCAAGGGCGGGAAAACTGTACATGGCCCCCCCAGACACCACTGTGTGGACAGGACACATCCACCACTGTACCCACACATGTCCCACCTGTCAAAAATAAACAACTCGCAACATCCTGGGCACCCACTACCCGGGCTCAGGAAGTGACGTCCCTGTCCCGGCACCGCAGCGTAGCGGCGATGACGCAGGTACACATGCGCACAATACAGGGGCCAACGACAGCGCCATGCATGGGCTGCACACAAACACCACAGGGTCACAACTACACACCCCACACACCAGCACCACCCTGAAGGCACATGTCACGTGCCCTTCCAGCATCAGTCATGTCCCCAACCGACAACTCACAGTTGTCAACTTGACGTCACACAAGTGTCCCGAACAGGGGAGTAATGTGATGGCAAAATAGGACACACCCTTGTGTGTAAAACATGGAGAAGCACACGGCGGCTGCTACATAACAGCGCAGAATATCGACAATGTCCGGAAAAGGCACACCAGTCTCAACAAGAAATACCTATACCATCCTGCTCGCAATAACAACCCATGCAATGTACAAAATAGAAAAACCCTGCTGCCTGAGAACATGTGGGCCCAATCACTACACCCACACAGAAGCCGCAATGTACAGCGGCAACGGAGTGTCCCGCCCACACACGGGAGAGCAGATAGCACTGAATGGCCATCCATTCCTACTCCGAAATAACATTGCAACAAATTATGCAGGAGAATGGAGCCATTGTACCAACAAGAAGCAAAACATAGCCATGCAGAGTAAAACGTCCACTGGCAGATAGCGCACAACATGAAAGAAAGATAACACCACAAAATACAATAATACCACTCCTCCATGTGGACCAAATGCAAGTAATCTGTAAAGAGTCAGACACCACTGGCCTTGACTATTCATAGAAGCATGAGGGATGAGGGACTGTGTCCTCCGCCCAAGCTATACCCCAAGTCCTGCCGCCGTACATCCATTCCAGAATTCCCAGCATCGTCGGAGGCTGGACTCTGCTGACTGCTCAGGCAGCCGGAGCACGCCATCACATCACCCTGTAGCAATATGGCTGTTGCACCAGTGACCCTCAACTACGCCGGACAGATCAAGCTGTACAGTGACAGCTTGCTACACATAGTGGGCTGTTCAAATCTGGCAATGCTGAATGTAAGTTACCGAGTAACTTACCGCATTGCAATGTTCAGCTGCGTCATCCCCGTTTTCTACTGTCGGAGGTGTCCGTTCCACTGGCCTGTGGATTTATGTCTCTCCAACCCGGCATGTCCAAAGTCGGACTTGGTACAGTTGTTTGCACCCCTGGACGACCATGACAGGATCTGTTCAGTGTATGGGGGCATGGCGTTTGTGGCTGCAATCGGGGACACACTGCAATGGGACCAGTGTGCCTCCACACAACGTCTTCTGGATCACAGTTTCATCGAATGTCATCCAACATGTCCCATCAGGATTCTACAAGGGACAACTTACGACGAACACGTTGCTACCCACCATCCGCCTTCATTGGATGACATCCATGTTTACCATCAATGGGATGGATGCCCTGCTGGAAGGTATCGCATACACGTCAACTTGTCAATTCATGGGTCCCCGACTCAATACCCCCAATTGAACATTGATGTTCAACACCGTACCCATGCTTGGCTTTCGCACGGAGTGGGCAGTTAGCTGTACAAGAACTATACCATATAATCTGCAACTAACACCTTACCATCAACTCCACTGCCATGACATCTGACATTTTCGGGACATGCACCCTGTTCCTCACCATATCCCGTGTCTCTGCATGAACAGGGGGAGGCAGAGGTATGGGACTTGTGTACAGTAACCACATGGCCAATACAGCACAAACAACTATGCCATAATATGTATTCTGCGCACCTGGACACATGCACCTGTCAGTGCACACTTATCTGTCTGCTGTAGTACGTGAGAACTGTCACCTCACCTTTGTCTGTACTTCCGTGCCAGGACTTTTGCATGGACAACAAATGCAACCCCCTACAACATGGCCTTAGTTAAAGTGTCATGTTCAGTAGCCACCACATTGCAACAACTGGTGAGACGCTGCTGCATGCAGGTAGGCACATGCCCTGATGTCACCTCTGACGCAGGTGTGTCGGAGTCACTATTGTACTAAACTGGTACCATGGAACTGAGATGAACTGTCCCTATGATGTCAAGCTGTCTGGTAGGCTAAATGAATACTGTCTGTGTCAAAGCCCAGAGACCATCAGTAATTAGCAAATGTACTTTAGCATAGCAAGGGCAAGGAAGTTGTAACCCTGAAGCCTCCATTCCACAGTCAACAACTAATTACATCTACCTGTACCCCCTTTCGTATGTGTAATCATGCTAAGTATATCCTCCACATGCATTTTGCTGCCAGTAGTGTCCACTATACTGCATCACAGAGGAAGTAAGTCCAAATACATGCCTCGAAGCAAATATGTGACTCTGTAGAATTATTTTTAGAAGACAAGTACGAATGAGAGAGGATGAGAGTGTGTGAAGTACACAAGAGTCGTGAGATGACCATGTAGTCCAGGGACATTGGATGTCAATGCATATGAGTTGCCGCCACAGTGGACCTAGTGAAATACTACAGGTTGTGGGCCTTTGATTGTCAGACTCTGACGTGGCCCAACAGATCATCACATTAACACTGACGGGCTGGTCACTTCAAAGCACAGTCCTACATATGTGTATAATTACCTTCACAGTCGGACATCACACTCATCAAGCAAAAGTAGGACACATGCAAAAAGCATGCTACAGCAATGCATGACAAAACACACACAGGATATCAGTGTGGGTGGGCAGGTCCGCACAGTGAGTACGAACTGCTGAAACTCACATACATGCTTAATTAAATCAGGCACAATCTTGACAGTCACACAGCCTGCAGACCCACAATGGCCAAAACATATCAAGTAGGAGTCATCCTGAACTGCAAGGACACACCCACACACTGCACACTGTGCAACATACAACACACACATGTGAACACATTCGCAGACCTGAACACGGATACAAACATCCACCATGGGCCTGGGTAACACGTGTGTAGTCGACATTGCCAGAGCGCACACTCACACACCAACACTACCCCAAAGTCACACCACTCACACCACACACACCTACACCTCCCAAATGCACACATTGAAAGTAAGCCATGTGCCCAGGCCCAATGTTCATCACAAGACTAACATACACCTACACTGCTGGCCACACAGCAAGTAATCTCACACATACCCGCATACTCTGCACATGCTACCTGTCATCCTGTGGCTAGACTCACACCCTGTGCTTTGCTTGCACGCAAACATGACACGGATACATTCTCCCTGAAATACCACCAAATACATGCAGACAATCCGTGTCACAAAAATACTTATTCATCACACACACAAGTAACAGAGTCTGAAAGAAGTGAAGTCCCTGCCACGTGTACAACACATTGGAATGTGAGACCAGACATTGCAATTGTTGAGGTACCATACACGGCATGTGCCTGACTTAACCATGCACACACAGCAACAACTGCAATAATCAACTACACAGACACAACCGACTACAGGAACAACAGCATCCAGTCACAGATTACATAGACATGCGGCAAAATTGTTCAACACAAGGGACAGTGGCCAGTCCAATGTGCAGAGTAGTGACACGAAAAGCTGTGTATGCAATGTGTGTGAGGGTACCCTGACATGGCCACCAACACTGCCATGGCAGTCACAATAGCCATCAAAGCCACCACTGTGTCACAGGTAGATGTGTGAGTGTGCCTACCATTCAAACAGGATGGCAGTTCGACTCGGTGCTGTCTGTGTGCTACGGGACAGTTGGAGGTCCGCCCCTGAGAGAGAAGCACAACTGTGGAAGACACACATGTGTCATGTGAAGCAGGAGTTCCGCTTGGGCCAGGTGGGTGGGTGGCACGGGTAGGTGCACACATGCATTGTTGAAACAGACTGTGTGGGAGGATTCCGGAGGGCTATATTTCCACTGTGTTGGGTATTTGGAAAGCCCACCTGTCTGGGGATGAATGTGAACTTGTGTGGGCACAACAGGCGGGCAAACGATCAATGCTGCATCAGGTGTAGACGTTAGCCCTCCCTCTGGGGACATGCTGGATACTGCTGTGCGTCTGCCAGGCCCTTGCCAAGGCACTCACATCCCCTGTCCACCAGGTGTACCCCCTACATTGTCCGCCTGCACAGGCTACCCAGGGCACGGGATGGCAGTGGAGCTTGGTGGGTGGGAGGTCATGGCGCCCTTCTCCTGGTCACATCTCGCAGGCAACACATTCTCAGTGAGCAGCAGGGCACAAGTCCTAAATATGTAGTGGGGGGACGCAGACGTCACGACAGGAAGTGACATCACAAAAGGTGGCTTGCACCATCAGACTTATTGCCTCCCTTCGCCCACCCCTTACATGCGATTGCAACAGAGAAGCCAGCGTGTGCACAAGCAGCTCCGAGCTCACCCCAGAGAGGCCAAAGAGTGAATGTGTGGGTCCATTTGCTCCAGTTATCGGGCTCGCGGTAAAATCAGTGGTGGGACGCCGTCCACCCGCGTGGTACCCTGACTCGAGACCTGGTGTGCAGGCAAAGTGTCCTATTGGCTTTGCGATATGTGTGAGTTGCATGACACTCGTTGGCGGGGGATGGCTCGGAGGCCCGTCACCCTGAGGCCCATGTCTCACCACATGGGTCCCTTGTCAATGGCAGCGGTTGTAATGACTATGCGTGCAGGGGTGGGTCTACCTTTCGTCTGGGATTGTGTTTGCGGCCTGGCCCGCTAGGGCAGCCACAGCCTCTGTGTGTTGCATGTGGTGTATCCGGACTCCGGAGGCTGTCATGCATTGTCACAGTTGTCCAGGTTTCGAGTCGGGGTACCACGCGGGTGGACGGCGTCCCCCCACTTATATTACCGCGAGACAGATAAGTGGGGCAAATGGAGCCACACATTCACTCTTTGGCCTCTCTGGGGCGAGATCGGAGCTGCTTGCTGCACGCGCTGGCTTCTACGATGCAATCGCATATAAGGGGTGAGCGAGGGAGGCAATGAGTCTGACGGTGCAAGCCACCTTCCGTGATGTCACTTCCTGTCGTGACGTCAGCGTCCCCCACTTCTTATTTTAGGACTCGTGCCCTGCTGTTGTCAGATGTCCACTGCCCAGGGGGTGGAGAAAGGGTCAGGAATGTCAGCCTGAGATTGGCCCAGTTGAAGGCCCACCTTGACTGGGGGGACAACCATTGGACAGTCTGGCGTAGCCCACCCACGCGTACATGTGGGCCCTCCATGAACTATGTCACCTGCGGCAAAGTGATGTCATGGGCAATGACGTTATTGAGGAGAGCTGTCTGCCCCACGCAGAGATGGCGCATAAGCTCAACAGACCCAGCACTGAGGGCAGCAGGGGTCACATGTGCAGGGGCAGCTGTGCCTGGTGTGAAGGAAACTCTACCCTTCATCCCTGTGCCGACACGTGTTGCACCAGTGGAAGTAGATGGGAGGGCGGGCATTGGCCTCCGCGTGGCTGAAGAGGAGCCAGAGTCCACGTCCCCTGTGTTAGCAAACATGGATGCATCACCTCTGTCCTCAGATGACTCAGAAATTGCCGTCTCGGCCTGTGATTCATCCAGCACACGTCTGGCCCCTCCGAGGTGCTGGTCACATCTGTCACACTCAGCACCTGTGCAGCTGCTATATCCGATGCCACACCACTATTGACCGTCCCCTGTCCCTCAGCACCCACGGGAGATGCCACATGAGAGAGAGAGAGCGAGGTGGCCTCACTCATCTGGCATCAATTAAACAGACATGTGCAAGGGAAGCAGCACAGAACATCCACAAATCCACATGTTGCACGATACCTGTGCAATTGCATACAGCCACCACAATCAACACATAATGGCTGGCGTACAGTAAATGAAGCCGCTAATAAGTGGCACATGTGTTGTGCACATAGCACTACACCCGGCCTGTGTCACCCTGCGACCATAGCCCCAAATCGCGGTGTGCACACCCACTGTCCTGATGGTGGCAAGGATGACCACTACGTAATTAGGCCAAAGACATACCTGCATGGAGCAGAATGGGAAACCACTCACACAGACTGCAACATGACAGGCCACAATGGCCATGAGCCCATGCCATCCACCTGTCGTTCACACGAGCACAACTGCTGTTGCACAGTGTGCCGGATGTGTAAGTACCAGAGATATGAGGTGAGGCATCGCACACATATGACCGAATGAAATCAGAGTAGGCACAGTGCCTCAAACATACATGTGAATTGCCAATCCAGCCCACTACAGGTTGTTCCTGAGGGCTACGACTCTGAGTGCATTGAGAATGCAGAGTGCTCAAATTACATCTTGACCCTCAGGAATCGCATATGCATGTCAGATGCACACAGCACAGAGTACACTTACAACCCACTGCATCACACAACAAACATCACATTACCCAGATTATGGGTAGGCTGTGGACACATGCTGCCTCTCACCGCAAAAGACACCATCCCACAATACTGTACACTTGCTTGCTGCTGATGCCCCTACAAACATGCATCCGGCACAGGCTGTGTGACTGTCAAGATGCAGACCATTACTGGTGAAATGCAGCGCCGTGCTGACCTGACAATACGAGGGGGCATCCCCCGATTCGTTATCGCCACGTAGTAGCTCATCCGGCAGATGACATCACACCCTTTGTGGAAATGGCTGCACTGTCGGTCACACATACACAGAGGCATCAACTTGGATGCAATGGCTCATCACAAGCCCTTGGGCTGGAGGACTTCAAACTGCAGGGATGGTACACAAGAGCCTTGGAATGTCACTCATACACTTCTCAACATCACCCACATCCATCAATCACAGTGGCATGCTGCTGACCCATCCCAAATACTCAGAGACGTGCAACAAAGCCAGGAAGTAATCGGACATGGCCTAATAGCATGTGTACACCACACGTGAATGCATGCTGCTGGGAGTGTGTACACATTACCTGTCCATCCCATTCACATGCAGGTTGCCAGCACATTGAGCAATGTGTAGTCTGCCCACATCTACTGTCCATTGTCAGGTGGACCAACACATAGATCACAAGGCAACACATCTTTGTGGGTGGACTCACTGTGTCCAACACTGCGCAGCCCTCAACGTACTCGCCCTGTGAATGGCTCACCCCGCAATGGAGGTCACATTCAGTGCCACTATCTCTCACACACATCCCTATCACAAGGCATGGTGTGTCCAATCGACAGGGCTGAGTTTGTGCATTTCAGGAAAGACCTGAACAAAAGACACATGTAACCCACTGTACAGTCAGTGTTGTCTCCTTCTAGGATTGTGCAGTCAATGTGCAGCCCAGGTCTGCTGCGACTGAGAAGGCCAGCAGGGACCCAGCCAGCCATTCACACAAGCAATGACGGCCCTGAGTCCTGCATTGCCAAGTGGCTGCGTGACTGGATGTGTGACATGGAAATGCCATGTACCACCACTCGTGAGGGACATGCATGGGAAAGCGCCAGAGAGCCTACATACCCCTTACACCTGTAGTTAGCATGGTAAGCAGTGCATGTTGGAACCCCACAGGCTCAGAATCATAGTGCTGCGGATCAACGACATGTGTGTCCCCCACATGCACTCCCACACACACTGTAGTTGTCTTACACACACAACTTTTGCTATGAATAGCCTTGGGCAGTGTGCGTGGAGCTCGGAATCCATGATCTCCAGCTCCTCGCTGGTGAGTGGACCTGGACATATCTTCAGAGTCGCCGACATGTAGGTGGACATGTGGCAGCAGCGGCAGGTGTTGTTGAGGGATGCCAGGCAGCAGTCCCTGGAAGCTGTGGTAATGCCGGTCTCCCTCCCACACTCATTAAGCCCCCCGGGCTGTTCCAGTGGGTCCAAGCTGCTGCAATTGGTGTACCATGTCTGCCTACTTCAAATGCACACAATGGCCTGCACCGAGCTGTCCCGGTACGTTTACCTCTATCGTCGAACACGCAGGATGCAGTCGCAAGGGCCATTGGAGTTGGCCTCAAGGTCCTGGTCCATGGCGGGTACAGTCCGCTGGTGCCATGTGGAATCCACAGTTGAATGTGCGCCATGCATTTGCAGGTGTGGCCATGATTTGTGTGTGGGAGCATGTCCACACTGGACGGGGCCACTTCATGCTGTGTGCATAGGCATTGACGGCCAGTGCTCAGCCTCCACATGTCTGTTGGCACATCATCATGTACACATTAGCATGGGAGCATGGGATGTGCATATGCACACACATGCCATATTTCTCAATGTACATCTCCCACTTGGCACGTGCAACGTTACGTGTCACTTGTGATGTGTGTTTGCATTCACACAGCTGTGTTGTCATGGAGTTGTCAATGTGTACACCTGTCAATGTGTGTTGGAGGTGTGATACGTACAGTGCTGTACATTGGGTGAACTAGGGACATCATTGACTGTCTCATATCCCATTGTGCAACAGGACCCACTTGTTTTGGCCGCTCAGCCTGTGTACATTGTGTTGTTGGTGTGTGCCATACTCACCCAGCCTCGGAAGCTGTGTCTGGCACAGCAGCTAGGTATATTGCCGTGGTGTTGTCGCCTCCCACCTATGCAGTCTGAAACCATCATGATGCCTTTCAAGCTATTAGGGCCTAAATCCCCATGTGCATGCTCATAGCAATGGTTTGTGTCAGTAGCCATTGCTATTGGTAAGGGGACCTGTGTAAGAGTATTGTGGCTGTGCTGTCCCTACTTGTCAGCTGTTCTGTGATTCTATTGCTTTGTCAGTAATTTTAGTTATGTGTATGTGAAAGTGCCATGTGGTGTGTTGCATTGACATGTGTCCACTTCCATCTGTCCTAGGAGGAGACCAAACATACATCGCCCCTACCAATTGCTGTCAGACATGGAGGATGTGGAGGTCATTCGTAAATTCCGGCTGGACCGACCCACCCTGCATCACCTATGTGCCATGTTGGAACCCCACCTTCGTCCTCGCAGGGTGTATCCAACAGCATTCACCCCCACGGCTAAGGTGATGGCTGCACTGCATTTTTCGCTACCGGATCTTTCCAACACACGGTAGGCAGTGGAAGTGGAATGTCCCAACCCATGTTCAGCGTGGTGCTACGGGATGTCCTGTCAGCTATGATGCTGTACAGGAACTGGTACATCCGATTCCCCAGGGCTCGTGATTTGGCGGCAGTGAAGGGTGCTTTCTATGCCCTTGGACGCATCCCCCACGTTGTTGGTGCAATTGATTGCACCCATGTTGGCCTTGTTGCACCACAGGCCATGGAGCACATCTATAGGAACCGGAAACATTTCCACTCCCTGAATGTGCAAGTGGTGTGCCTGGCGGACATGATCATCACACACGTGTGTGCGAAGTTTCCGGTTCCACCCATGACTCGCACATCATGCGCCACAGCATCCTCCCACGAATGATGTCCAATCTTCAACCGGACCGTGCATGGATTGTTGGTGAGTATGCATACTCGTGTAGCGTGCTGGGTGTGACATGCTGTCTTGTATCCTGTTGGAATTGCAACGATTCTCTGTGTTTCTCACACCCAGGTGACTCGGCATATCCTAACGGGCCTTGGCTGCTGAGCCCACTACGTAATCCCAGGACACCAGCTGATGTCAGATACAATGAGGCACATGGGAGGACCAGACGTGTGGTGGAGCGGACTTTGGACTCCTGAAGTCCAGATTCAGATGCCTGGACCGCACCGGGGGTGCACTGGCATACTCCCACAGAAGGTGTGCCAGATAGTTGTGGCATGCTGCATGCTGCACAATCTCGCTATTCGCAGGCAGATCCCCCTGATAGTGGATGACGGTGATCAGCCAGGGCCCCCGCCTGCAGACCAGGCCGTGTCCAGTGACGAGGACAGTGGAGAAGAGGAAGCAGTGAATGAGCGTCAGCAGCTCATCGCCCGCTACTTCACTTGACGGTGAGTGACCATGTACGTCGGCTGATGTTGCTGTAGTTGTGTATGTGTATGTGTGCATTGTCACGGCGGCCTATTGTTCACTGAGTGTTGTGTGGCAATGGTCCATGTCCAGGGTAGTATGCCACTGACAGTGGCTGTGGCATTGTGCCCTGTTGCTCTGTGAGATGTGTGTACATTGCTTGAACTTGATGACAAGAACTGTGTGATGAGTGTGTGACACACACATTCAATGGACTCTTGTTCTGTTTTTCACCCCTAGGTCCCTACAGCCTCTCCTGGCCTATCGACATACCACACTCCTGATGCATTACTGATCATGATGACGGTTGCACATCCTTGATTAAACACAGAGCAGATACAACAGAATGTGATCCAGGTGTATTTATTTTGAACAGTGAAATGTGATTGTGGGCAAGGTGATGACAAAAGTGGTGCATGCTGGAACAATGAGTTGACGGACATGTCCGCGTGATGGCCAAGGTGTACCCGTGTTGTTCTGGGTCCACAGTCTGACAGGCACATGCCATTCACATGGCAGTGTGGGGTAGGATAGTAGTCTAAGTGAATGCAGTAGATGGCCACCGTGGCTGGCTGTCTCACTGGCGTTTGGAGCATGCAAAGTCATCTCTGGACACTTATTTCCTTTTCGGACGCCCCCTTCCACGTTTGAGAGGGGGGGGGTTGTGTTTGTGGGCTGCTGGGGGTGGCTGAGGATTGCCCACTCGCTGTGGACGCAGGGGAACTGGATGTTGCACGGACCTGCGCCCCAGCAGGTGGTGGCGGAGGTGGTGTGGTTGGCCTTGATTGGGCCCTCACCGCCACCACTAGCTGGCCCATGAGGTCGACAAGTTTGCCCATACGGGTCACGAGTTGGCCCATATGGGCATCCATGGACCTCAACACCCCAAGGACTTCCCGCGTATCAGCAGATGACCGGGCCCATTGTCCCTGGGCCTCTTCATAGGCCCCAAGGACTCTGGCGATTTGCGGCAGGGCTTGGCTCCCAGGCTCTGATGGCGTTGGCCTGACCCTGCTCCTCCCACCTGAACTGCTGCCACCGACCTGCCCACTCGCCACAGTGGTCACCCGGGGCCTCGTTGTGGCTCCCAGGGTCGATGTCGACGTGCGTGCAGCCCCTTGCGCAGGGTGATTGGTCAGGGAGGCCCTGGTGGTGGTGGTGGTGGTGGTGGTGGTTGCGGCGGTGGTGGTGGCCGCAATGACCGTGGCAGCAGGGGCCTGGGACTGGTCACCAGCCCTGGGAGATGGGTTGGTGGGTAGGAGGGGTCCTGGGGAGCGGTTGAGCCCTGCCACACCAGATGTGCCTGGTCGGGAGTCCTCGTCCGAAGAGGTGTCCAGGTCTTCCACATCCGTGAGTCCGGGTGGAGGGCTTGTGGACTGGCTGTGATGACTGCTGTCTCCCTCTCCAGCATCATGCTGTTCGTCACCTGTGGGGCGGAGACGAAAGGTTATTGTGTTGCACCTTGCAAGGTTTGTGTTAGATGTCTGACATTCACAGTTGGTGCACAGTTGTGCACTGATTTCCCAGATGCGTGTGTATGGCTCTACAATGTGTGTGCGTGATCAAGGCAATGGAATGGTGTGATGGGTGCACATGGCATGGGACGGATTTGGATAGCCAATCGGTGTGTGTTGCAGTACCCCTACATTTTGTGGCTTTGGTGGAAACGGGGTACAGCCCCTCAACGCTTTTGAGGTGAATTATGGTTTTGGGGTTCAAATGGAACGCTTAGAAACGCAGATGGCAAAGGGGTACAGCCCCTCAACGCTTTTGAGGTGAAATATGGTTTTGGGGTTCAAATGGAACGCTTAGAAACGCAGATGGCAAAAGGGTACAGCCCCCTCAACGCTTTTGAGGTGAAATACGGTTTTGGGGTTCAAATGGAACGCTTAGAAACGCAGATGGCAAAGAGGTACAGCCCCTCAACGCTTTTGAGGTGAAATATGGTTTTGGGGTACATACTGTGACATATGGGTGCAGGAGGGGACATGTGTTTTGGCCACACGACACTGCAGAGACAAAGGTGTGTGTATGTCTGACATACCAAGCATATCTGCTCACTGTTATCATTTAGGGACATTACACTGCAAGCATTGTAGTGAGTGAGTAATGGTTGTGTGCCACACAACGTATTGCAGATGGGACAATTCCTTGGTGTGCGTGCTACCCTCAGCCATGTGCAGCAATGCAGTGCTCTTGGGGTGTTGACTATATTAGGTATGTTGTAAATCACAGTGTGACGTGCGCTTCAGACACTACAGACACATTATTGGTCATCGGCAGGAATCTTTGCTGAACTACTGTATATGGGACAACTGATTAGATGATATACCTTTCATGACACTGGGGCTGAAAAGATGTGATGGATGAGATATTGAATGTGCATTGTGTAGCTGTGTGGTTCATGGGTCCAGTGGTGTATGTGACATTACTGTGGTTCCACTCAGTTACATTGAGACAAGATAGACTTACATGGGTGATGTTGTACGATGTCAACGGAACAAGCAGACATGACTACATGGACAAGACTTCGATGGTGTTGCTGATGTGTGTGATGACTGGCACAGTGCACGGCATGTGGGTCAGTACTCCAGTGAGACTTGTGCATGCAGACGTGACTCCTTACGTGTTAGTGTATTTGTGATGGCTCATGTGGGCTATGACTCTGTAATTCATGTCCGTGTGCACATTAGTCACATGATTATGACAGGGAGCAGTGCTACCTGTTCCTCTGCTACGTGACATGTCCCAAATGTTAGTCGTAGTACAGTCCTCATGCCTACAGACACCCCGCCCTGTACAGTAGTCTACCTACTTGTTGGTTTGTAGGGAGCAATGCAATGGCTGTCACATGGTTATGAGAGGGAGGGGTGCTCCATCTTGCTGGTCTGTGGGAGTGGGGGCCGTGTTGTGAGTTGTGGTGAAGGCTTACCACCCACAGACACCCCTCCATGTAGGGAAACATATCTGGCTGTCGGGTGGAGTTGTGCACTGCAATGGCTGACACATGGGTGTGGGGAGTGCTCCATCTTGCTGCGCTGTAGGACTAGGGGCCTGGTGGTGGTTGTACTTCTGCAGTCCCCCCTCCGATACTCGGAGTTTGTGGTAAGGCTACTTACCTGTTACTTGTTGGTTAGTGCAGCTATGGCTGACACATGAGTGTGGGTGTGGGGAGTGCTCCTTCCGGCGCACCTGGGGTACAAGGGGACCTGGTGGGAGTTGTGGTGCTAGCTGACTGTACACATGCCCCCATGGTTTTGTTTGTTGGTACCTTTGGGCTGAGTGTGTGGGAGTGTCTGTTGTATGTGTGAGAGATGTCTTGTGTATTGTGTACTGGACATGGGGGTGTTTGGCCCTCAGTGCTATGGCATTCTAGTAGTGCATGACAGTACATAGCGGTGTGCTGGTATACATTTGTTTGTACTTACCAACCTCCACTCCCCCTGGTATTCTGGTGAGACTCTCAGGATGCAGAATGCCTCGC